>SJXQ01008877.1:158029-171322 GCA_006408695.1 Aepyceros melampus | reverse complement strand
CAGGATGCAGGATGCTTGGGACTGATGCACGGGGATAATCCAGAGAGAAGGGGTGGGGCGGGAGGGGGGAGGTGGGTGTCGGGGTTGGGAGTTCATGTACACTCGTGGCTGATTCATGTCAATGTATAGCAAAATAAATACAGTATTGTAAAGTGAAACAAACTAAAAAATAAAAATTAATTAAAATAAAAAAGTATATTTTATCTGATATGAGTATTGCTACTCCTGCTTTGTTTTGGTATCCATTTGCATAAAATATCTTTTTCCAGCCCTTCACTTTCAGTCTGTATGTGTCCCTTGTTTTGAGGTGGGTCTTTTGTAGACAGCATATATACGAGTCTTGTTTTTGTATCCATTCAGCTAGTCTTTGTCTTTTGGTTGGGGCATTTGACCCATTTACATTTAAGGTAATCATTGATGAGTATGATTCCATTGCCATTTACTTTGTTATTTCCAGTTCAAGTTTATATACCTTTTCTTTGTTTCCTGTCTAGAGAAGATCCTGTAGCATTTGTTGAAAAACTGGTTTGGTGGTGTTGAATGCTGTCAGCTTTTGTTTGTCTGTAAAGCTTTTTATTTCTGATTCATATTTGAGTGAGATGCTTGCTGGGTACAGGAATCTGGGTGGTAGGTTTTTCTCTTTCATCACTTTAAGTATGTCCTGCCATTCCCTTCTGGCCTGAAGAGTTTCTATTGAAAGATCAGGTGTTATCCTTATGGGAATCCCCTTGGATGTTATTTATTGCTTTTCCGTTGCTGCTTTTAATATTTGCTCTTTGTGTTTGATCTTCATTAATTTGATTAATATGTGTCTTGGGGTGTCTTGCCTTAGGTTTATCCTATTTGGGACTCTCTGGTTTTATTGGACCTGGGTGGCTGTTTCCTTCCCCATTTTAGGGAAGTTTTCAACTATTATCTCCTCAAGTATTTTCTCATGGTCTTTCTTTTTGTCTTCTTCTTCTGGGATTCCTATGATTCGAATATTGGGGTGTTTAGTAGTCATGTATGGATGTGAGAGTTGGACTGTGAAGAAGGCTGAGCACCAAAGAATTGATGCTTTTGAAAATATGTGTCTTGGGGTGTCTTGCCTTAGGTTTATCCTATTTGGGACTCTCTGGTTTTATTGGACCTGGGTGGCTGTTTCCTTCCCCATTTTAGGGAAGTTTTCAACTATTATCTCCTCAAGTATTTTCTCATGGTCTTTCTTTTTGTCTTCTTCTTCTGGGATTCCTATGATTCGAATATTGGGGTGTTTAGTAGTCATGTATGGATGTGAGAGTTGGACTGTGAAGAAGGCTGAGCACCAAAGAATTGATGCTTTTGAACTGTGATGTTGGAGAAGACTCTTGAGAGTCCCTTGGACTGCAAGGGATCCAAGCAGTCCATTCTGAAGGAGATCAACCCTGGGATTTCTTTGGAAGGACTGATGCTAAAGCTGAAACTCCAGTACTTTGCCCATTTCATGCAAAGAGTTGACTCATTTGAAAAGACTTTGATGCTGCGAGATATTGGGGACAGGAGGAGAAGGGGATGACAGAGGATGAGATGGCTGGCTGGCATCACTGACTCGATGGACGTGAGTCTGAGTGAACTCTGAGAGTTGGTGACAGACAGGGAGGCCTGGCGTACTGTGATTCATGGGGTCGCAAAGAGTCGGACACAACTGAGCAACTGAACTGAACATTGTCCCAGAGGTCTCTGAGGTTGTCCTCATTTCTTTTAATTCTTTTTTCTTTTTTCCTCTCTGCTTAATTTATTTCAACCATTCTATCTTCCACCTCACTTATCCTATCTTCTGCCTCAGTTATTTTACTTTTGGTTTCCTCCAGAGTGCTTTTGATCTCAGTTGTTACATTATTCATTATTGATTGACTCTTTTTTATTTCTTCTATGTCCTTGTTAAACATTTCTTGCATCTACTCAATCTTTGTCTCTAGTCTATTTATCTGTAACTCCATTTTATTTTAAAGATTTTGGATCATCTTTACTGTCATCATTCTGAATTATTTTTCTGGTAAACTCCCAATCTCCTCCTCTTTTGTTTGGTTTGATGCACATTTTCATGTTCCTTTACCTGCTGTTTCTCTGCATTTTCATTTTGTTTAGATTGCTGTGCTTGGGGTAGCCTTTCTGTGTGCTGGAAGTTTGTGGTTCCTCTTACTTGTGGAGATTGCTCCCTGTAGGTGGGGTTGGCCTAGTGGTTTGTCAAAGATTCCTGGCTAGGGAAGCTTGTGTCTGTGTTCTGGTGGGTGGAGCTTGATCTCTTCTATCTGGAGCGCAGTGTAGTGTCTAGTAGTGGTTTCTCAAGTGTTTATGGGTTTGGTGTGACTTTGGGCAGCCTGTATTTTAATGCTCAAGGCTATGTTACTGCTTTGCTGGAGAATTAGTGTGGATGTCTTGCTCTGGAACTTGTTGGCTCTTGGGTGGAGCTTGGTTTCAGTGTAGGTATGGAGGCTTTTTAATGAGTTCTTGTTGATTAATATTTCCTGGAGTCAGGAGTTTTCTGGTCTTCTCAAGTTTTGGATTTAAGCCTCCTGCCTCTGGCTTCAGTCTTATTCTTACAGTACTCTCAAGACTTCTAAATCCATACAGCACAGATGATAAAACATCTAGGTTAACGAAGAAAAGATTCTCCACAGTGGGGACACCCAGAGAGGTTCACAGAGGTACATGGAGAAGAGAAGAGGGAGGAAGAAGGTAGAGATGACAAGGAGGAGAAGAGGGGGAATCAAAAGGAAGAGATCAGTCTAGCCAATAATCAATTCCCTATGTGCTGTCCACAGTCTGGAACACCCAGAGAGGATAATGGAGTTACATAGAAAAGAGAAGAAAAAGGAGTGAAATAGAGGTGACCAGGAGGAGACAAGGGAGAGTCAAAAGGGGAGAGACCAGTCTAGCCAGTAATCAGTACCCTAAGTGTTCTCCACAGCCCGAAACACCCAGAGTGATTCACCAAGTTAAGTAGAGAAGAGAAGCAGGAGGGAGGAGGTAGAGGTGACCTCGGGCAGAAAAAGGAGAGGGAAAAGGGGAGAGAGCAACCAAGTCAGTAATCACACCCTTAAGCAAAATTGGGTATTGAAGATTGGAGTCTTAAAGGTACAAAATTGATAACAAATACCCAAAAGGAAATATTAAAAATCTAGAGTAGATGTTAGATTCTCAATGGACAATAATAAAAATATACAACAAAACCAATCAAAAAATTATAAAATATATATTTGAAATTTGCTTTAAAAATAAGGTCTTTTTTGCAAGGACATATTAGGTTATAAAAATGAAAATTAAAGGAGTAATAAAGAACTTAGAAATAAAAATTTTAAAAATGATAAAAATAAAAATATATCTAGGAATTTCTCTGGAGCTGTTGAGGGCAATGTGGGGTCAGTTCAGTTTCAGATAGTTCCTTGTTCCAGATATACTTCTTCCTGGTGCCTCAGACGATAAAGAGTCTGCCTACAATGTGGGAGACCCAGGTTCGATCCCTGGGTTGAAAAGACCCCCTGGAGAAGGAAATGGCAACCCACTCCAGTCCTCTTGCCTGGAAAATCCCATGGGTGGAGGAGCCTGGTAGGCTACAGTCCTTGGGGTTGCAGAGTCGAACACAACTGAAATACTTCACTTCACTTCCAATGCTTAGTCAATGTTAATTACATGTTTTTAATCTGTTACACCTGTCACTTCTAGAGCAGTTCCCTCTTCTTTGTTTATTTTGGCTTCCTCTGTTTGCAAGTCTCTTATTTTGACTTCCTCTGTTTGCTAGTCTCTTCAGTGTCTAATTTCCACCCATACACAGTGGGGTGAAGGTGGTCATTTATTTAGGCTCGCATGTTCAGTTGTGCTTTGGAAGGAGTAACACTGGAAACAAATATCTCTGGCGTGTGTGTGGAGTTCTCACAGTGTATGAACCACACTGGGTTTGCCCCAGCTCACAGCACCTGTGCTTTCCTGGTCTACACTGCTCAGGCTCCAGGTTGCTCTACTGGGGAACTGTCCAAAGTGATCCCTGGGATGCATGCATTTCCCAGGTTTAAGCTGCTCAGGTTCAGGTTCTTGGGTACTCCACAAAGGCGCAGACTTGTTTAGCCATGTGTTTTGTGCCCTTCCCAGGTCTGAGGAGCTCAGGTGACCAGGTGCTTGGCAAACACACTGTCCCAAGTAGGCTGTGCATCTTAATCACCTCCTCGGTACTGGCCGCTCAGTTTCCTGGGTGCACAGTGATAGCACCATCTCAGGTGTGCAGTGTGTCTCCTCTGGGAAGCTGATCTCAGGCTGCGACCCTCCTGTCAGATGTCAAGGGCCCAGGATCCCAGGGAGATTTGGTTAGCAACTTGGAGCCTCCTCACAGTTTGGTGGTGGATGCCATCTCTGGTTCTGAGATTGTCCCTTGCCTTCCAGTTTGAGTTGTCCTCAGCCTGCCTCTCTGCCTCTGGTGGGGGATGGGCCAGTTCACAGCCAGCTAGCTCTCCTTTGGTATTCGCTCAATCTTTTGTTTTGTGAGCAGGCAGAGTGCACCGTAGGTTAGAGTTTTTGTGAGGAAAGTTTTCTCTCTCTCTCTCTCTCTCTCTCTCTCTCTCTTTTTTCTTTCTCTCTGGCTTTCCCACAGTTTGGGTTGCTATGTCATGTTAGCACCCTCAGATTGTCCTCAAGGCATTCAGGCCCGGTCTTTACCCTTAGCATTCAACCCATGCCTCCCTGTTCAGCCCCTGCTCACTGATGGCGGACACAAGCATCTGGGCTACTTCTACACTGGGAGTTGCAGTTAACCGCATATTGTGTGTGTGTGTGTGTGTGTGTGTGTGTGTGTGTGTGTGTCTGTTTCCTCCGGGTTATGTTGCCCTCTGAGATTCCAAAACTCCCCACAGACTCACCGGTAAGAGGGTTTCCTGGTATTTGGAAGCTTCTACTCCTTCATGACTCCCTCCCTGGGACAGGTCTCCCCATCCCTAACTCTTTTGCCTCTCTTTTTGTCTTTTATATTTTGTCCTACCTCCTGTCAAAGAGAATGGGCTTCCTTTCTAGGTGCCTGGTGTCCTCTGCCAGCTTTCAGAAGTTGTTATGTGGAAGCTGCTCAGCATTTAAAGGATCTTTTGATGAACAGTGAGGGAGAGAGTGGTCTTCCTGTCCTATTTCTCTGCCATCTTAGGCTTTCCTCTATTTACAGTCTTAATAATTATTTTTGTACTCCAAAAACCTTTGTTTATGTAAATTAAATCTATTGATAGCTACCATATTAAAAATTCAAACTGATAATTTGTGAAAATAGGTATTAATTCATGTGAATGTTGCAATAAAGAACTTACTACTTGGTAAACTAAATAACATGTATTTCTAAAAATAACTTTTTCTAAAATAGAAAATAAGAGTAGTTACATCTTTTATATTTTTGAAATCCCTTTTAATAGAGTTTAATAGAAGATAACTAAATATTTTTATTGCTTCTCCATTTAATATATTGTGAAGCACATGGCATGACCTTCTGAAATACTCTGATCTATTCTAATAAAAAAGAGTAAAAAATGCAAATACTCAATATTATAGAAGTAATTTTCTCTTTTTAACACCCTTGAAAGACCTTGAGAACTCACAGAATTTTTCCCAAACCACATTATAAAAACCTGCTTTAGAGTAACCATGGAAAGAATACAGATAGTATAAGCCGAAACCAAATAGCTGAGGAAAAGTATAACACTGAGAATGTTTAATCCAACCCCTCCAATAAATTGGAATAAAGCAATAAAGGACAGAGGAAAACAGGACAAACAAATGCTATAAAAGTATAGATATAATTAAAACTATATCGAGTTACCTTAAATATAAATAACTTAAACTTCCATTTGAAAGACAAAGATTTTAAAACTATTAAAATAGGGATAAGTGATTTTATTCAGAATTCTTGCCTTGAGAACCCCATGAATAGCATGAAAAGGCAAAATCATAGGATACTGAAAGAGGAACTCCCCAGGTCAGTATGTGCCCAATATGCTACTGGATATCAGTAGAGAAATAACTCCAGAAAGAATGAAGGGAGGGAGCCAAATAAAAACAATACCCACTTGTGGATGTGACTGGTGACAGAAGCAAGGTCTGATGCGGTAATAGAGCAATATTGCATAGGAACCTGGAATGTCAGGTCCATGAATCAAGGCAAATTGGAAGTAGTCAAACAGGATATGACAAGAGTGAATGTCAACATTCTAGGAATCAGCGAACTTAAATGGACTGGAATGAGTGAATTTAACTCAGATGACCATTGTATCTACTACTGTGTGCAGGAATCCCTTCGAAAAAATGGAGTAGCCATCTTGGTCCACAAAAGACTCCAAAATGCAGTACTTGGATGCAAGCTCAAAAACGACAGAATGATCTCTGTTCATTTCCAAGGCAAACCATTCAATATCACAGTAATCCAAGTCTATGCCCAATCCAGTAATGCTGAAGAAGCTGAAGTTGAACAGTTCTACCTACAAGACCTTTTAGAACAGCACCCAAAAAAGATGTCCTTTTCATTATAGGGGACTGGAATGCGAAAGTAGGAAGTCAAGAAACACCAGGAGTAACAGGCACATCTGGCCTTAGAGTACAGAATGAAGAGGGCAAGGGCTAATAGAGTTTTGCCAAGAGAACACACTGGTCATAGCAAACACCCTTTTCCAACAACACAAGAGAAGACTCTACACACGGACATGACCAGATGGTCAACACTGAAACCAGATTAATTATATTCTTTGCAAACAAAGATGGAGAATATATATACAGTCAGCAAAACCAAGACTGGGACCTGACTGGGGCTAAGATCATGAGCTCTTTTTTGCCAAATTCAGACTTAAATTGAAAAAAGTAGGGAAAACCACTAGACCATTCAGGTATTACCTAAATCAAAACCCTTATGATTATACAGTGGAAGTGAGAAATAGATTTAAGGGTCTAGATCTGATAGATACAGTGCCTGATGAACTATGGTTGGAAGTTTGTGACATTGTACAGGAGACAGGGATCAAGACCATCCACATGGAAAAGAAATGCAAAAAAGCAAAATGGCTGTCTGGTGCCTTACAAATAGCTGTGAAAAGAAGAGGCAAAAGCAAAGGAGAAAAGGAAAGATAGAATCATCTGAATGCAGAGTTCCAAAGAATAGCAAGAAGAGACAAGAAAGCCTTCCTACTATCAATACAAAGAAATAGAGGAAAAGAACAGAATGGGAAAGACTAGATATCTCTTCAAGAAAATTAGAGGTACCATGGGAACATTTCATGCAAAGATGGGCTTGATGAATGACAGAAATGGTCTGGACCAAACAGAAGCAGAAGATATTCAGAGGTGGCAAGAATACACAGAAGAACTGCACAAAAAAGGTCTTCATGACGAAGATGATCACGAAGGTGTGATCACTCACCTAGAGCCAGACATTCTAGAATGTGAAGTCAAGTGGGCCTTAGAAAGCATCACTACAAACAAAGCTAGTGGAGGTGATGGAATTCCAGTTGAGCTGTTTCAAATCCTGAAAGATGATGCTGTGAAAGTGCTGCACTCAATTTGCCAGCAAATCTGGAAAACTCAGCAGTGGCCACAGGACTGGAAAAGGTCAGTTTTTATTCCAATCCCAAAGAAAGGCAATGCCAAAGAATGCTCAAACTACCGCACAATTGCACTCATCTCACATGCTAGTAAAGTAATGCTCAAAATTCTCCAAGCCAGGCTTCAGCAATACGTGAACCATGAACTTCCATATGTTCAAGCTGGTTTTAGAAAAGGCAGAGGAACCAGATATCAAATTGCCAACATTTGCTGAATCATCGAAAAAGCAAGAGTTCCAGAGAAACATCTATTTCTGCTTTATTGACTATGCCAAAGCCTTTGACTGTGTGGATCACAATAAACTGTGGAAAATTCTGAAAGAGATGGGAATACCAGACCACCTGACCTGCCTCTTAAGAAACCTATATGCAGGTCAGGAAGCAACAGTTAGAACTGGACATGGAACAACACACTGTTTCCAAATAGGAAAAGAAGTACGTCAAGGCTGTATATTGTTACCCTGCTTATTTAACTTCTATGCAGAGTACATCATGAAAAACGCTGGACTGGAGGAAGCACAAGCTGGAGTCAAGATTGCCAGGAGAAATATCAGTAACTTCAGATATGCAGATGACACCAGCCTTATAGCAGAAAGTGAAGAGGAGCTAAAAAGCCTCTTGTTGAAAGTGAAAGAGGAGAGTGAAAAAGTTGGCTTAAAGCTCAACATTCAGAAAATGAAGATCATGACATCTGGTCCCATCACTTCATGGGAAATAGACCAGGAAAAAGTGGAAACTGTCAGAATTTATTTTTTGGGGCTCCAAAATCACGACAGATAGTGATTGCAGCCATGAAATTAAAAGAAGCTTACTCTTTGGAAGGAAGGTTATGACCAACCTAGATAGCATATTGAAAAGCAGAGACATTACTTTGCCAACAAAGGTCCGTCTAGTCAAGGCTATGGTTTTTCCAGTGGTCATGTATGGATGTGACAGTTTTACTGTGAAGAAAGCTGAGCGCCGAAGAATTGATGCTTTTGAACTGTGGTGTTGGAGAAGACTCTTGCGAGTTCCATGGACTGCAAGGAGATCCAACCAGTCCACTCTGAAGGAGATAAGCCCTGGGTGTTCTTTGGAAGGAATGATGATAAAGGAAAACTCCAGTACTTTGGCCACCTCATGCGAACAGTTGACTCATTGAAAAAGACTCTGATGCTGGGAGGGATTGAGTGCAGGAGGAAAAGGGCACTACAGAGGATGAGATGGCCGGATGGCTTCACTGACTCGATGGGCGTGAGTTTGAGTGAACTCTGGGAGTTGGTGATAGACAGAAGGCCTGGCATGCTGCAATTCATGGGGTCCCAAAACGTTGGACACGACTAAGCAACTGAAATGAAATGAACTGGGGTGTTTTTATGAGTTATACTTTATATATGAAGACACAGACATTAAAATTGTAAAGACAGGGAAAGATGCCTTGTGTAAAACTGAAGCTAAGCCGTGCTCAATAACCTGAATGACTCTTCGAGATAGTAAGCATGCCTGTGTGCTAAGATGCTTTAACTGTCCAACTCTTTGAGACTCCATGGGGATTCTCCAGGAAAACCTGGAGTGGGTTGCAATTCCTTACTTTAGGGGATCTTCCCAACCCAGGGATCAAACCTGCCTTTCTTATGTCTCCTGCATTGGCAGGCATGTTGTTTACCTCTGGTGCCACCTGGGAAGCCCTGACTGGAAAGAAAAAAAAAAAAAAAGCCTCAGACAAAAGCTTTGTTTTTTATGTAAAAGTATGTTTTCATTTGTATGATGTTCAAAGCAGACAAAAATTGACTTTGAGATAGAATATTGGTTACTACTTGGGGGTATAGTCTAGGAAGGAACATGAGAATACCTTATAAGTTGCTAGAAAGTTACTGTATTCTTACTCATGTTGTGATTATAGAGGTATATACATAAGCAAAACCATCATCAGGTATATATTTATGATACTCATGCAGTTGTATGTCATTTGTTATAAAATAAATAAATTTCTTAAAATAAACTGTGGTGGTCAGGAAAACCATTAAATATGTCATTTCTCTTTAAAAGCTTTGGCAGTTAAGTGAAACTCAGTTGTCATGTGAAGAAAAAATGGAAATTAAATATTGGACAATGTTAACAAAAAAAATTGAAGAGATTGAAATATTAGAGGTTTAAGGTTATTGTATTGATCCAAGGAGGATATAGATTTTTATTAAACAGATTGTTATGCATATTAAAAATTTTAGGTTAAAGGAATATATAAAGGGTATAATGTCTTCACCAGTAGAGTAGAAAACAAAGAAAATTAAGAAAATATATTTTAATAGAGTGCAGGAAATTGAAATAAATGGGCCAAGAAAAATATATAGTACATGAAAGATAAAATAAAATGGTAGTATAAGCCAAAATGTATCACATCACAGTAAACATAAGTAGATAAAAATTCATCTGTTGTAAGACAGAGACCTCTCAGATTGGTGCAAGTCCCTCAGATTTTTGAGGATGCCTTTTTATAACTTGGAAATGAATATATCATTTGAAACACACTTGCATTATTATTTAATATTTATTCCAGGCCCTCAAAAATAAATAAATAGCAGATTTTATGTCTACAGTTATACACTAACTTCTAATTTATTTTTCTTGTAGTCTGATCTCAGCCGTGAAATGGAATCTGATATAATAGATGTGGTAAGTGACCTCCCAAGATTTTGTTTTGTAAAATAAAATATTTCACATATACTATATTCTTTTTAATATTCATTTCAGTTCAGTCGCTCATTCATGTCCAACTCTTTGCGACCCCATGAATTGCAGCACGCCAGGCCTCCCTGTCCATCATCAACTGCTGTAATTCACTCAAACTCATGTCCATCAAGTTGGTGATGCCATCCAGCCATCTCATCCTCTGTCGTCCCCTTCTCCTGCCCCCAATCCCTCCCAGCATCAGAGTCTTTTCCAATGAGTCAACTCTTCACATGAGGTGGCCAAAGTACTGGAGTTTCAGGTTTAGCATCATTCCTTCCAAAGAACTCCCAGGACTGATCTCCTTTAGAATGAACTGGTTATATCTCTGTACAGTCCAAGGGACTCCCAAGAGTCTTCTCCAACACCACAGTTCAAAAGCATAAATTCTTCGGTGCTCAGCTTTCTTCACAGTCCAACTCTCACATCCATACATGACCACTGGAAAAACCATAGCCTTGACCTTTGTTGGCAAAGTAATGTCTCTGCTTTTCAATATGCTATCTAGGTTGGTCATAACTTTCCTTTATATTAGAATATCCAATATTTTGTTTAGTACACTGTAGAAATGTATAGACATATACACTATGTGTGTGTGTGTGTGTTTATTAATGTTTAAAGCATATTTGCTGTATAGTTTATCACACAATTTAAGCTTCCCAGGTAGCTCAGTTGTAAAGAATTTACCTGTGAGTGTAGGAGGCACAAGTTTTATCCCTGGGTCAGGAAGATCCCCTGAGGAAGAAATGTCAACCCACTCCAGTATTCTTGCCTGGAGAATCCCTTAGACCGAGGAGCCTGGTGTGGTACAGTCCATGGGATTGCAAAGACTTGAACACAACTGAGTACGCATGCATACACACAGTTGAAATTGGATGAAACAAGGAAAAATTAAATATTTCTTACAAAATATAATATTCTAAAATGTGAGACAAAAATCTACAAATTAATTGAAACTGTATAATTATAATGGGCAAATATAAGCATCTTTATTTCAACATATTGTTAAACAATAATGAAAAATAATTGCTTTATTCACATTTCTGATTTTGAATGCTTCTGCCCTGATGCTAAGTTGCTTCAGTTGTGTCCGACTGTGTGCAACCCTATAGACAGCAGCCCACCAGTCTCCCCAGTCCCTGGGATTCTCAAGGCAAGAACACTGGAGTGGGTTGCCATCTCCTTCTCCAATGCTTGAAAGTGAAAATTGAAAGGGAAGTTGCTCAGTCGTGTCTGACTCTTAGTGACCCCATGGACTGTAGCCCACCAGGATCCACCATCCATGGGATTTTCCAGGCAAGAGTACTGGAGTGGGGTTCCATTGCCTTCACCGTCTGGTTTGGAATATTCTTCCTCTGAAGAATAATTTATTTGTGTACCATTTTCTTCTGGAAGAGACTACCGCTGTTTTTTGGTATTTTTAAGAAAAGGGGCCTTAATATACTTAATAATTCAAAGTTATACGAATTTATATGTGTCAAATATTAGTAGAAAGAAATTCATCTCTGTAAAACTCAACTCGTTGGGAAATATTTTTTCCTCAGTGAAAGAAACTTTGTGCCTACACCTACTTCCTTGGGTATCTGTGTTTGTGTTTGTTTAGAAAAAAAAACAAGATAGTAGTCTCTAGAATACAGAGTGCCTGAAGTATTTCAGATACTGTTGAAACTATTAGAATTAATTTATTATATTTCTTCCTTTCTATATCAGTCTGACATTCATTTGAAGTATGTTTAAGAGGTTCACTCATAAAATTGTAAATATTTAAGAGTAGTTTTGTTGCTTTTCTATTTTGTTTGCTGTTTGGCAGTTGTTTCATGCCAAAAGTGGAATACTAATTCCCATATTTAACATATGGCACAAGAGAAGAGCATTCTGTCTTAAAAATTACCTCCATTTACAGTTTGCTGATGTTTAAATGTAATTTATTTGGCTTTACAATGTGTTCCTTTTCAGAATGAAAATGTCCCTATGATATATAAAATGTTAAACAAGTTCACAATTTTCTTTTAAGTGCAAGACAGTTTTGGGTATCCTTTTGAAAATAGACTTTTGGTGAAGCCAAGTTGAAATAAAGCATGAGAACATTGAGTCCATAGAGGGAAAAACTAGAGAAGATGATGAGAAAAGCAGGCTGCTTGCCAGTTTTTCCTAGGTATAAGAGATTTTGCTCTTGAAGCATTTTTTTTTTTAAGTTTAGTTACCTATAAACTGAGTTCAACTTCAGTAACAAACTAGGAGTCATCAAAGGTATTGTTGAAGATGAAATGACTGTATTCTGTGCCTGCTATAAATTACCATACATCTTTTTCATGATCAGCTCAGAGAAGGTTTTGTATTTGAGATTAGTCTTTTTCAGAAATCATGAAATAGGATTATGTCAAACACATTATTTTATTACATTCTTCTTGATTTTGTTAACTAGAAGGCTGTAGGAAAAGTATTTTGTACAGATGGAACAAATTTTGAAATTTCTAACAGGTATTGCTTCTTAAGTATAGGTATATGTTTAAATATTTTTTTTAATTAATTTTTATTTTTTTAGTTTGTTTTGCTTTACAATACTGTATTCATTTTGCTATACATTGACATGAATCAGCCACGAGTATACATGAACTCCCAATCCCGACCCCCACCTCCCCTCTCCCGCCCCACACCCTCTCTCTGGATTATCCCCGTGCATCAGTCCCAAGCATCCTGCATCCTGCATCAAACCTGGCCTGGCGATTCGTTTCACTTATGATATCACACATGTTACACTGCCACTCTGCCAACCCATCCCACCCTCTCCCTCTCCCACAGAGTCCAAAAGGCCGTTCTATACATCTGTGTCTCTTTTGCTGTCTTGCGTACAGGTTTATCATTACCATCATTCTAAATTCCATATATATGTGTAAGTATACTGTATTGGTGTTTTTCTTTCTGGCTTACTTCACTCTGTATAATCGGCTCCAGCGTCATCCACCTCATTAGAACTGATTCAAATGTATTCTTTTTAATAGCTGAGTAATAC
>SJXQ01008877.1:117412-152272 GCA_006408695.1 Aepyceros melampus | reverse complement strand
GCTCATTCTGAGTCATCCTCATACTTCTCCCCCGGTTCTCACCCTCTCACCAAAAAGGAACTTTGCTTCTGATTTTTTTACACCTCTAGAGGTTAAAGCGTCTGCCTCCAATGCGGGAGACCTGGGTTCTATCCCTGGGTAGGGAAGATCCCCTGGAGAAGGAAATGGCAACCCACTCCAGTATTCTTGCTTGGAGAATCTCACGGACTGAGGAGCCTGGTGGGCTGCAGTCCATGGGGTCACAAAGAGTTGGACACGACTGAGTGACTTTACTTCCTTACTTACTAAATAGTTTTGACAGTTCTGGAATTTCACATAAATGAAATTATACATTATATGCTATTTTTAGAAGGCCTTTTTCAATCAACATAATGTTCTTTATATCACTTTTTGGTATCGGTTGATTTTACCATTATATTGTTATATAGTATTCCATTGTATGAATATACCACAGTTTATCCTTTCTTCTGTTGACAGAAAAACCTTCCTTCATTTGTAGGTATTTCCAAAGATAAATGAAAACATATTTCCAAAAATAGACCTTAAAATATTCATGTAGAATAGAAAACTCTTCAGTTCAGTTCAGTCACTCAGTCGTGTCCGATTCTTTGCGACCCCATGAATCACAGCACGCCAGGCTTCCCTGTCCATTCACCATCTCCTGGAGTTGACTCAAACTCACGTCCATTGAGTCTGTGATGACATCCAGCCATCTCATCCTCTGTAATCCCCTTCTTCTCCTGCCCCCAATCCCTCCCAGCATCNTTTGGCCACCTCATGCAAAGAGTTGACTCATTGGAAAAGACTGTGATGCTGGGAGGGATTGGGGGCAGGAGGAGAAGGGGAGGATTGAGGATGAGATGGCTGGATGGCATCACGGACTCGATGGACTTGAGTCTGGGTGAGCTCCGGGAGATGGTGATGGACAGGAGGCCTGGCGTGCTGCGATTCATGGGGTCGCAGAGTCGGACACAACTGAGCGACTGAACTGAACTGAACTGATGATGTCAATTGACTTTTGTTCAGCTCAAAGTTTTGTAACCGTATATTAGTAAGTGCTGACTTTATTAATTTATAAACAAATCATATTAATTATTTAACTAATATTTTTAACAACTATTTTGTGCTATGCAGTATTCTAGGGAGGAGAAACATAGGAATCTGTAAACAATATTATTCTCATCCTTAGAGTGCTAATAATGAAAAAAAGGGTCTTCTTAATATGAATAACATCAATCACTAAAACTCAATTTTAAACATTTTTAAAGACACCATTTTTATATTTATTTTTTTAAAAATAATACATTTGAATCAGTTCTAATGAGGTGGATGAAGCTGGAGCCAATCATGCAGAGTGAAGTAAGCCAGAAAGAAAAACACCAGTACAGTATACTTACACATATATATGGAATTTAGAATGATGGTAATGATAAACCTGTATGCAAGACAGCAAAAGAGACACAGATGTATAGAACGGCCTTTTGGACTCTGTGGGAGAGGGAGAGGGTGGGATGGGTTGGCAGAGTGGCAGTGTAACATGTGTGATATCATAAGTGAAACGAATCGCCAGTCCAGGTTTGAGGCAGGATGCAGGATGCTTGGGACTGATGCACGGGGATAATCCAGAGAGAAGGTGTGGGGCGGGAGGAGGGAGGTGGGGGTCGGGATTGGGAGTTCGTGTACGCTCGTGGCTGATTCATGTCGATGTGTAGCAAAACGAATACAGTATTGTAAAGCAAAACAAACTAAAAAAATAAAAATTAATTTAAAAAAATAAATAAATCAAAACAAAACAAAAAAAATAAACTTAATTTTATATTGGATAGTGAACTAACAATGTTGTGATAGTTTCAGGTAGACAGCAAAGGGACTCAGCCATACATATACATGTATCCATCCATTATCCCCCAAATGCCCTCCAGTTCAAGCTGCCAAATAATATTGGGCAGAGTCCCTGAAAGATACCATTTTTTAGATTAAAGAAACAAAAAATTCTAAGGCAGAAAGTATGTAAATTCTAAAGGAAACACATTTTATAATTAATACAGGTAGAGTTCAAAGCCAGGTGTTCTCTTCCAAACCTTGTGTTGCTAAACGCTGGACTATGGCTGCTCACAGAGCATGACTTCGCAAATATTGCAATGGCTTAAAGGTTGTTTGAGATCAAAGGCCTGTTCTATTCTATTAACTTTATTCTTCTTCTTAACACAGTCCCTCCTAACATGTTGCCATAGACACTGTATAATAAATAGATGAATAAGTGAACAAAAACATATTCATTACTGATCTAAAAGATCAGTTGCTACTGCTGCTAAGTCACTTCAGTTGTGTCCAACTCTGTGCGACCCCGGAGACGGCAGCCCACCAGGCTCCCCCGTCCCTGGGATTCTCCAGGCAAGAACCCTGGAGTGGGGTGCCATTTCCTTCTCCAATGCATGAAAGTGGAAAGTGAAAAGTGAAAGTGAATTCGCTCAGTCGTGTTCGACTCTTAGCCACCCCATGGACTGCAGCCCACCAGGCTCCTCCGTCCATGGGATTTTCCAGGCAAGAATACCGGAGTGGGGTGCTGTTGCCTTCTCCATAAATGATTGTTTCCTACTGCATAGTGACAAATAGGTCAAGATTAGCACCTTTCATATGCTCGCTTCTTTTTCATCTCTAGGCCTATGAAATACACACCTATTAACTATAAGAGTTGGACATGACTGAGCGTCTTCACTTTCACTTTTCACTTTCATGCATTGGAGAAGGAAATGACAACCCACTCCAGTATTCTTGCCTGGAGAATCCCTGGGACAGAGGAACCTAGTGGGCTGCCGTCTATGGGGTCGCACAGAGTCAGACATGAATGAAGCGACTTAGCAGCAGCAGCATTAAAACCAAAACTTGTTCAAGATCCATTCCTTCCTCTTCCTGTATATTGATCATTGGCTATTCTTTACTGTCTTGCTCTTTTTATCATAGACAATCTCCAATCTAAAATCACAGTTCATTCACTATAAACTTCTCTCTTCATGTAAACTTCTAAATGGGTAAGTCCATATTTTATTCTATTAACATCCACTTCCAATCAAACCTCAAGTTGTGATAACTTCATATTTTTAAATATTTCACAATCTAAGCATCTATTCATTCACTCACTCAACTGATGAGATAATACTATTTGAGAGTTTCTGTCCTCTCCCTTTTTAGATGAAATTGATCAGCATGCTCTCTCTCTCTCTCATCCTCATACTGAATCCTTCTACTTTTCTCTAATTTCAGTATTCCATTCTCTTTAAAGCCATTCATGTTTCTCCCCTGATTACTCCCATAGTTTTGCATTTCCCTCCCATGTTTTCATTACCTTTTCTCTCTCTACCTTTTCACCCATTCTTCTCACTCTAGCCAGAAGGATATGTGTGGGAATGTGACTGAGACACCCCTGCTATTCCTGTCAGAGGAATAAGCAGAAAGTATAGCTACACAGTAAAAATAATTCAGAGCTGCAGAGAAAGGCACCGTGCTCCTTATGGTCCTGTTTTTGATGCCAGACCCATATAATCCACGTCAACTTCCCTACTAAACCGATTTTTTTTTTTTTTTTTTGGTCTTTGCAGGAAGTAAAAGAAGGGAATTGGCATCTTGAGAATATTTTATGAAGCATTAATACTTTTCTTCCTCTTTTTCTATAAGGAAAAGAGGAAGTAGAGTTGAGCCAAATGTTCCCATTATCTTTACAATCTCTTTGACACCTAAGTTGGGAAAACACCACTGAACTTTGATAAGCCTTCACACTGCTGATGGGCGTCTTACAGTACAAGCATGTGAAAGGAAGAAGAATCACAAGAAGGCTGGGAATGCAGCAGCCATGATTCCCACTTCTTGGTGTGCGACAGTACATGGTTTTCTCTGAGGGGAAGAGGGATTGAAGAAGCAATGTGCACCTGCAGCAGGGGGGTATAAAACAGAGGAAAAGTTCTAAGAAGGTGGTTTAAAAAAGCATCTCAACCTTGTAGGCTTGCCAAAATTAGAGAACTCTATGGCAGGAGTGGCAGTATTTGGGGCCAGTCTTAAAAAAAAAAAAAAGCAAGTGCACCACTTGGGAAAAAGAGCATTGGATACAAACAGCTCTCTGAAAGCCAATGGCAAAGCAGTTTGAAGAAAAATATGCCTATACCAAACAAATCACAGGCCTCCAAATTTGAAGCTAATGTGTGCTTTTCTTATCTGGGCAAGTATTTTCTTTGCCTTTCTCCCTCCATTTCCTGCTTCTGCAGATAGGAGGCACAGGCAAAGAAAAAATGGGGAGAGAATCAAGAGAGAACAAAGTCTGACCACACTCCCCACCTCTGCCCTTTTGGTAACTTACTGAAGCTAACAATGAATGAACCTTCTTCTGGAGAAGAGGTCAACATGACATAGGAAAGAAATTTAATGAAAGTTTTATAAAGTCTGAAAAATTCCTGGATGTAACTATATTTTTCATTAAGTACTGATTCCCTTGGTTGGCACATTTAAGTTTCCTTGTATCTGCTACACAGTCAAGGAAGTTTCAGATATTAATGTTCTCACTTACTGGTTTAAATACTATGGCATCACTGAATTGAAATTAACTAATTTATATCTGTTAGTTCTTCCTCAAAAAAGCAAATCTGTGTGATTCATCCCCTTGCTTAAACACCTTCAATGGCTTTCTACTGAAGTTATGATAAATATCTAGAGTTCTTTTTTCTTAAAAGCCCCTCCATAATTTATCCCAGGCTTTTTCATAAGCTTCACCTTCCTATATCTCCTACTTGCCTGTGTGTTCTAACTTTATTGGTTTCTAACAGTGACTTGAATATGCCTTCTCCTCTTGCCTGAGGCTATACACATACATTTCCTTTTGCTTAGAATACTACTTTTTATCCAATCTACATTTTTCCAATTTAAAAGTCTTTCCTTATTTTCACTTGCACAAGAAAAGAAGAACTTCCCTGAAACTCCAGGCTAGTTTAGTTTCTCATTTTAAGTTCCCCTATAGAATGAAGTACATCCTATTTGTAAATTTCATCACATTTGAAACTACTACAATGTCTTTCTTCCCAACCAGAGTGAAGCAAAGGAATAATGTCAGCCTTTTTTTACTATAAATTCCCACTGTCTAGCACAGTTTCTAGTAGATAGTAAGCATTTAATTAATCTCCTATTTGACAGATTTATTAACTGTGGATATTTGAATGGTACTACTTAACTTAGGCTACCAGAGATCATGTACCACATAATTTGAGATCGAAAACAAAGCAAAACAATAAAACATTATCATCAGTGGCTCACAAATAAGGGGTTGTCCAGTGAATGTTCATTAAAGCAACCTTGTAGAAGGAAGATCACCATTATTTCTTAATACAAAGTGTCACTTAACTTTTCAAAATGAAGGTATACATAGGCAGTAGCAGCAGTGGCACCCCACTCCAGTACTCTTGCCTGGAAAATCCCATGGATGGAAGAGCCTGGTGGGCTGCAGTTCACAAGGTCATGAAGAGTCGGACACGACTGAGCAACTCCATTTTCACTTTTCACTTTCATCAATTGGAGAAGGAAATGGCAACCCACTCCAATGTTCTTGCCTGGAGAATCCCAGGGACAGGGGAGCCTGGTGGGCTGCCGTCTATGGGGTCACACAGAGTCGGACACGACTGAAGCGACAGCAGCAGCAGCAGCATTCTTCCTATTTTAAAGGATTCATAATTAGAAAATATCCAAGTCATATTACCTCTTGGGTAAAAATATCACATTAAGAGAGATTACATTAAAGGAAATAATTAAAATTTCCCTCGATGCTTGGACACACATGCATAACAGAGATTTGTGGATTTTTTCTCTCAAGTGTCTTTATATCTAGGGGTTTCAAGTTGTGGTTCTTCATGAATAGTCCCTATACATTATTTTACTTCTTCAGTCCTCTTGATTGATATCTATTTATCCATGAGGCCATTTCAGAACAGAGCTCATACAGCTACAGAGGACTATCCCCTTTATGGGAAAAAAGTAGAACTTGTCCTTTTATCTCTGGCTAAGACACTTTTTCTAAAGGGACAGATATAGATGGATATACATATTTGGGCAGCAAATATATATTAGCATACATACATTTGCATATATATTCTACATATATATAATATGTATATGATTTAGATAATAACATCACAATTCCCCTCTTGTTCTCTGTATTGGTCCTGTTTGCCAAAATATAAAACCCTCTAAAAGGCTAATTCTTCTCAAGCCCTATATATGAATAGATATCTTCTCAAGCTGCTTATTGTGATAACTCACCAAACAAACCAGGACACATCTGAATCTTAGTTTTACTCAGTTGTATACATCATGAGAAATGCTGAGCTGGAAGAAGCATAAGTTGGAATCAAGATTGCTGGGAGAAGTATCAATAACCTCAGATATGCAGATGACACAACCCTTAAGGCAGAAAGTGAAGAGGAACTAAAAAGCCTCTTGGTGAAAGTGAAAGAGGAGAGTGAAAAAGCTTAAAGCTCAACATTCAGAAAATTAAGATCATGACATCTGGTCCCATCACTTCATGGAAAATAGATGGGGAAACAGTGTCAGACTTTTTTTTGAGGGGGCTCCAAAATCACTGCAGATGGTGATGGCCGCTGTGAAATTGAAATACACTTACTCCTTGGAAGGAAAGTTATGACCAACCTAGGTAGCATATTAAAAAGCAGAGACATTACTTTGCCAACAAAGGTCCGTCTAGTCAAGGCTATGGTTTTTCCAGTGGTCATGTATGGATGTGAGAGTTGGACTGTGAAGAAAGCTGAGCACCGAAGTACTGATGCTTTTGAACTGTGGTGTTGGAGATGACTCTTGAGAGTCCCTTGGACTGCAAGGAGATCCAACCACTCCATTCTGAAGGAAATCAGTCCTGAGTGTTCTTTGGAAAGACTGATGCTAAAGCTGAAATTCCAGTACTTTGGCCACCTCTTGCGAAGAGTTGACTCATTGGTAAAGACTCTGATGCTGGGAGGGATTGGGGGCAGGAGGAGAAGGGGACGACGGAAGATGAGATGGTTGGATGGATCACTGACTCAACTGACATGAGTTTGAGTGAACTCTGGGAGTTGGTGATGGGCAGGGAGGCCTGGTATGCTTCAGTTCATGGGGTTGCAAAGAGTCGGACATGACTGAGCGACTGAACTGAACTACCTACCACATTACAGGTGTTCAATTTATTAACTGTACACAATCATAAAGATATAGTTAAATATAAATATCCAAAATATATTTAATGAATCATGATTTAATGCAAAAAAGTCTTCATTGAAATTAAATATCAAAGGAAATAATAGCTGCTCATTATTTTTTATATTGGATATTGGTTTGTAATCAATTCATTTTTCTTTTCTGACATGTGATATTCTTGTAGCTTTTTAATCTTGATGACAGTACCTGAAAAGTTGCAAAACCAAACCCTGTTTCATATAGTGGAATTAACATTTCCAAGTATCATTTTGCTTTAAGTATTCTGATGGGTACTTAGCACAACAATACAATACAATAAGTGTTATTCCATTTTAAAATGAAGAAACTAAAGTTCAAGGGGTTTAAAATCTCAATGCAGAGTGAGATAATTCTCCAGGAAAATACTTCTGACAATTTATTTTTTTCAAGCTACAGTTTTAGAAACACATATGATTAAAACTCACGTTTCCATAGATCAGAGGATTAGGTGGGAGAAGGCTGACATATACTTATATTATATTACACTTCTTTCAAGGCAGGGGTGGCAGTGATTTTAAACTTGGTTGCTTTTGGACATGCTATTCAATGCTCTGACCAGGGCCCATTCCATGTAATTGTATGTACACCCAATTCTTGAGGCATTCTACTCTTTCCCCCTAGCAAGTACTGCTCCTGGTCAGAAACAAATACAGCAAGATTAGAAACAACTTGTCCTTTAAAGGTCTAATAATGTTATCTACTTTATGACATATAATGTGGAACTTCAAATCTCAAAATATTTCACTGTTTTTACAGAATTCTGAGTTAGTAATGATAATACTCAAGCTTTGATCTATTCTTCCTTATCATGCATGCATGTTCTCTGTGTATGTGTGTTGTGTGTGTTTGTGTGAAAACATGAACAGGAAGGAGGACCTCTGTGTATTATATTGGTAAAACTTTTCAGAGTATATGGTATTAAGATGTCCCTCTTTCTGTATTTGTAACTCTAAATTTTTGGTTTTCTGTTGTATTTATTTATTTTTATTTACCTTTATTGGTGTCTGCGTGTTTCATTAGGTATTATGGAAGAATGGTTCAATCCACTATTTTCACATTCATTAAAATTACATCATAGAGTAGAAAGAACAGAAGAAATGGAAAGAAACTCAAAAATAACCTGATGGAAGTGGGGGATGGAGAGTCGGGTGGGGAAGTAAAAAATTCTCTATATAACCAGTTTAAAACCTCTTTATGTTCCCAAAAAAAAAAAAAAAAAAAACTAGTGAATGACTTACTTTAAAAAGTCACTTTATTGATTTGGCTAATAAAACAGAGGAAGGGAAAAGGCTAAGTGCCTTGAAGTCATTATTAAATAACTGCAAGTTATATTAACAAGCTATCTGAAGAGAGGTAAGAGGCCCTTTATTTTGCGTGTGAGCAATTAGACTTAAAGGAGTCTTATTAAAAAGGCCATCAGAAGGGAGATTTACCTGTAACACACAATCATGCCTGGGAAAAATCTCTGCCCCAGCCTGTTTCTAAAAGTCAGTTTTTCCTTTGCTGCTGCTGCTAAGTAGCTTCAGTCGTGTCCGACTCTGTGCGACCCCATAGACGGAAGCCCACCAGCTCCCTCGTCCCTGGGATTCTCCAGGCAAGAGTACTGGAGTGAGTTGCCATTTCCTTCTCCAATGCATGAAAGTGAAAAGTGAAAGAGAAGTCACTCAGTCCTGTCCGACTCTTCGCGACCCCATGGACTGCAGCCTACCAGGCTCCTCCGTCCACAGGATTTTCCAGGCAAGAGTACTGGAGTGGGGTGCCATTACCTTCTCCGAGTTTTTCCTTTAGACAAAGGAAAAAAAGAAAAAAATAGAGGACTGGAGAGTTGATTTTCAAGTTTAATTAAAGATGATCTAAATGCAACTTAATGCTTTCCCTCAATTAATTGTATACAGACTGGCTTCACTGATAGCTCAGTTGGTAAAGAATTTGCCTGCAATGCAGGAGACCCCAGTTCTATTCCTGTATCTGGTAGATCCACTGGAGAAGGGATAGGCTACCCACTCCAGTATTCTTGGGCTTCCCTTGTGGCTCAACTGGTAAAGTATCCACCCACAATGTGGGAGGCCTGGGTTTGATCCCTGGGTTAGGAAGATCCCCTAGAGAAGGGGAAGGCTACTCACTCCAGTATTCTGGCCTGGAGAATTCCATGGACTGTATAGTCCACGGGGTTGCAAAGAGTCAGACACGACTGAGCGACTTTCGCTTTCAGACTGTTTAAAGGCTTAACAAATTAAATCATCTAATATATGAAACTTTCCTGAAACACATCATTGCCTCTATTCAAGATCCGTGTAGGTATTTGTTATGTTTGTGAAGCCAAGAAGACATTGAAGAATACAGATTGTTGTTGTTGCTGCTGTTGTTGTTGTTTTAATTTTAAGCCTCGAATCTGGAAGAGTACAATAAGAGTTAGAATAACTCAATTTTCTTGCTTTTGCTTTTGCTAGCTACATATTTTCAATTCCATTCAGTCATGAATTCCAATGACATGGAAAGCATTCTGTTCCATATTTTAGAGGGAAAAAAAGCCATGGTATGGGTACTTAGAAAGGAATTATATGAATCAAATGCCTTTATGTGTCATCTGCACAAATGCCTGCTTTAATATCTTTATATTATCTTTTTCTCTTGAGTTGTCCGGCATAAGAAACCAAAATTCCTTCCCAAAATTTGTAGACATAGTTGGAAACAGTGTGGAAAACAGGAATAGTGAGGTTCAGTATGAAATTTTACATTTTAAATTGTTGATACCATAGTTTGGTCCTACCTTGCAGATTTCTACTCCATATGAGATGATGCCAGAATAAAGATCTTCACTCTGGGAAGGAATTTTGTCAAGATCAAATCTATGACAAGGCATTTGATGATGATAACATTAATGATAATAATAATAATAAAGCTGAAATTTATTGTGTGATTATGGACTATGACTTTACAGATTATGTAACTGGATCTTCATAGAAACTTCATGAACATAAGTTCTACTACCATCATTCTAGAAATAAGGAAACTGAGGCTGAAGGAAGTTGTCATGCTTCCCTAAGTTAGCCAGCCCTGACACATTTTTCTAATGTGTTTTTAATATTGCCAATCACAGAATTCTCAATCTAGACCTTTAGTGAAGTCTAGATTGACCTGCTGAAAAACTTTGACCGTGTTTCCCTTGCTTTTCTCCTCATTATAGTGCTGCGTGATGTCACTCCAGTCATATCTGACTCTTCGCAGGCCTGTGGACTGTAGCCCTCCAGGTTCCACTGTTCATGGGATTTCTCAGGCAAGAATACTGGAGTGGGTTGCCCTGCCATCCTCCAGGAGATCTTCCCCAGCCAGGAATTAAACCCTGAGTCTCTTAATTTTCCTGCACTAGCATATGGATTCTTTACCACCAGGAACACCTGGGAAGCCAGTTATCATTCATATGTAAATAACATAATAAAAGTATCTTATTCTACTAACATGGACAGATATCTTAAGTTATTTAAACCTTCCCTTCGGACCCTAGAGATATGATATTTGTAGCTTATCTGGAATAAAACACAGAGGATAACTATCACTACAAATACTAAAGGTATTCTGATTTTACAGCTTATTTCTAGAAGGAGATATGCAAATGACATTACTTATCCTTATTTTAAAAATGTAACTTTTATATACAATCTATGCAGTGAAAGTATTTTTATTTCAGATAAGAAAATCATATCGTTATTACAGGAGCAATTGGTAAGGTAAAGTAAGCTTTGTCTTAAACTTCAGTTCAGTTCAGTTGCTCAATCATGTCTGACTCTTTGCAACTGCATGGACTGCAGCATGCCAGGCCTCCCTGTCCATTGCCAAGTCCCGGAGTTTACGCAAACTTACGTCCATTGAGTCAGTGATGACATCCATCATTTCATACTTTGTTGTTCCCTTCTCCTCCTGCCTTCAATCTTTCCCAGCTTCAACGTCTTTTCAAATAAGTCAGTTCTTCACATCAGATGGCCAAAGTATTGGAGTTTCAGCATCAGTATCAGTCCTTCCAAGGAACTTTCAGGACTGATCTCCTTTAGGATGGACTGGTTGGATCTTCTTGCAGTCCAAGGTACTCTCAAGAGTCTTCTTCAACACCAACAGTTCAAAAGCATCAATCCTTCAGTGCTCAGCTTTCTTTATGGTCCAACTCTCACATCCATATATGACTACTGGAAAAAACACAGCTTTGACTAGACGAACCTTTTGTTGGCAAAGTAATGTGTCTGCTTCTTAATATGCTGTCTAGGTTGGTCATAACTTTCCTTCCAACGAGTAAGTGTCTTTTAATTTCATGGCTGCAGTCATCATCTGCAGTGATTTTGGAGTCCCCAAAAATAAAGTCTGTCACTGTTTCGACTGTTTCCGCATCTATTTGCCATGAAGTGATGGGACTAGATGCCATGATCTTAGTTTTTGGAATCCTGTCTTAAACTTTATTTGATACAGAGTTGAGAATTGGTAGCATTGAAGTGGCCCTTAACATATGGGCTCATGCATGTTACACTGCCACTCTCCCAAATCATCCCACCCTCTTCCTCTCCCACAGATATCATAAGTGAAATGAATCACCGGTCTAGGTTCAATGTGGGATGCAGGATGCTTGGGACTGATGCACGGGGATAATTCAGAGAGATGGTGTGGGGCGGGAGGGGGGAGGTGGGGGTCAGGATTGGGAGTTCATGTACACTCGTGGCTGATTCATGTCAATGTATAGCAAAACGAATACAGTATTGTAAAGCAAAACAAACTAAAAAAATAAAAATTATTTAAAAATTAAAAAAAACAACATATGGACTCAAATAATAACCCCCTTCCTTTATTTATAGAAAATGCCCATTAAATTGCTATTGCATTAAACTTCTAAAGCATGAACCCAATATGGAGCATTATGGCTTATAATTTTAATTCAATCCCTTTCACTTTTGATGAATAATACAACTTCTTGTCTACTCTAATACACATAAAACAGAATCTGAAAATACTACAACAGTGAAGTTTAATTCTTATACTTTATCAGATATTTTCTTAATTTATATTTCCCCTTCATTTAATTTTCTTTGTTCATTTATCTTTCTAATACTGTTGAATGGAGTTTTAAAGTATTCTAAAATTGGTGCTTCAGTCAAACTCTGTGCTTCTTTCAGCTAATGCTTCACATGTACAACTTTCTAAACCAGCATCCTTTTGCTTCAACTGTCACATTTTAAAATAAATTAGAGACTCACCATCCACTGGCTATTGAAGTTCATGAATTAATTGACTTGAATGTTTTGGCTTTCTTTGATCTAAGCTATTTTCTCTGTAATACTGTGATTTACCTGACATTAAAGGGCAAACTGAGCAGTGAGTTTCTAGAACTACATTCCTAAAAAAACAGCACCAGTATACCAATGAATGGCATTAATTGCACTTGGGATATTTATATAGAAGGAAGATGCTAATATAACATTTCTACTATATATCAAGTGTCAGATATTATAATCAGTGCTATTTCAATGGTCAACATGATCATTTGGTTCTAATCAGCAGATGTAGTTAATATCTACTATCTGCAGTATTTTGGAGGATATCAGGAAACATCTATTAGGTATACTTAATGACTCTTGCTTGGGAAATCCCATGGACGGAGGAGCTTAGTAGCCTACAATCCATGGGGTCATGAAGAGTTGGACACGACTGAGCGACTTCACTTTCACTTTTCACTTTCACGCACTGGAGAGGGAAATGGCAACCCACTCCAATATTCTTGCCTAGAGAATCCCAGAGACAGGAGCCTGGTGGGTTGCTGTCTATGGGGTCACACAGAGTCGGACACGACTGATGTGACTTAGCAGTAGCAGCAGCAGCAAAGACAATACAAGTGAATATAGTCTGACTTTAAAATATATCCCTTCCTATCCCCAAGCTCAATCAGGTTGTGGCTGAATCCAGCTGGTTATAGGATAGTGGTCACTATTTTCTTCCTGGCTCTCAATTAGGGGCTAGTCATAATCCCTAGGGGCTTCCCAGGTGGCACTAGTGGTAAAGAACTCACCTGCCAATGCAGGAGACATAAGAGACTGGGGTTTGGTCCCTGGGTTGGGAAGATCCCCTGAAGGAGGGCATGGCAGCCCCTTCAGTATTCCTGCCTGGAGAATCCCATGGACAGAGGAACTTGGTGGGCTACAGTCCCCGGGGTCACAAAGAGTCAGACACAAGTGGAGTAATTTAGCATGCACCCATGCTTCATCTTTAGAGGCCTCAGTCTCGTCCTTGCAAATAGGACCCCACATCTCAGAACCAACAAAGGCAGGTCTTAACTTTCTCAAACTTAAAATCTCTCTAATTTTCCCTCCTCGGTTACTTTTTCTTCAGCTATGAAAAGTTCTCTGATTTTGTTAAGGGCCCATGTAATTAGATTGGAAACCTTGGATAATTCAAGCTACTCTCCTTACTTTAAGGTCGATAGGCTAAACTACCTTCCCAGGTGGCACTAGCAGTAAAGAAGCCACCCACCAATGCAGGAGATATAAGAGTTTGATCCTTTGGCTCATTTTTTGATTGGATCATTTATTTTTCTGAAATTGAGCTGCATAAGCTGCTTGTATATTTTTGAGATTAGTTGTTTGTCAGTTGCTTCATTTGCTATTATTTTCTCCCATTCAGAAGGCTGTCTTTTCACCTTGCTTATAGTTTCCTTTGTTGTGCAGAAGCTTTTAATTTTAATTAGATCCCATTTGTTTATTTTTGCTTTTATTTCCAGTATTCTGGCAGGTGGATCATAGAGGATTCTGCTGTGATTTATGTCAGAGAGTATTTTGCCTATGTTTTCCTCTAGGAGTTTTATAGTTTCTTGTCTTACATTTAGATCTTTAATCCATTTTGAGTTTATTTTTGTGTATGGTGTTAGAAAGTGATCTAGTTTCATTCTTTTACAAGTGGTTGACCAGTTTTCCCAGCATTGCATAAGCTGCTTGTATATTTTTGAGATTAGTTGTTTGTCAGTTGCTTCATTTGCTATTATTTTCTCTCATTCTGAAGGCTCTCTTTTCACCTTGCTTATAGTTTCCTTTGTTGTGCAGAAACTTTTAATTTTAATTAGATCCATTTGTTTATTTTTGCTTTTATTTCCAGTATTCTGGGAGGTGGATCATAGAGGATCCTGCTGTGATTTATGTCAGAGAGTGTTTTGCCTATGCTCTCCTCTAGGAGTTTTACAATTTCTTGTCTTACGTTTAGATCTTTAATCCATTTTGAGTTTATTTTTGTGTATGGTGTTAGAAAGTGATCTAGTTTCATTCTTTTACAAGTGGTTGACCAGTTTTCCCAGCACCACTTGTTAAAGAGATTGTCTCTAATCCACTGTATATTCTTGCCTCCTTTGTCGAAGATAAGGTGTCCACAGGTGTGTGGATTTATCTCTGGGATTTCTATTTTGTTCCATTGATCTATATTTCTGTCTTTGTGCAAGTACCATACTGTCTTGATGACTGTGGCTTTGTAGTAAAGCCTGAAGTCAGGCAGGTTGATTCCTCCAGTTCCATTCTTCTTTCTCAAGATGGCTTTGACTATTCAAGGTTTTTTGTATTTCCATACAAATTGTGAAATTATTTGTTCTAGCTCTGTGAAAAATACTGCTAGTAGCTTGATAGGAATTGCATTGAATCTGTAGATTGTTTTGGGTAGTATACTCATTTTCACTATATTGATTCTTCTGATCCATGAACATGGTATATTTCTCCATCTATTAGTATCTTTTTTGATTTCTTTCATCAGTGTTTTATAATTTTCTGTATATAGGTCTTTAGTTTCTTTAGGTAAGTATATTCTTAAGTATTTTATTCTTTTCACTGCAATATTGAATGGAATTGATTCCTTAATTTCTTTTTCTACTTTCTCATTATTAGTGTATAAGAATGCAAGGAATTTCTGTGTGTTGATTTTATATCCTGCAACTTTACTATATTCATTGACTAGCTCTAGTAATTTTCTGTTGGAGTCTTTAGGGTTTTCTATGTAGAGGATCATGTCTTCTGCAAACAGTGAGAGTTTTACTTCTTCTTTTCCAATCTGGCTTCCTTTTATTTCTTTTTCTGCTCTGATTGCTGTGGCCAAAACTTCCAGAACATGTTGAATTGTAGTGGTGAAAGTGGGCACCCTTGTTTTGTTCCTGACTTTAGGGAAAATGCTGTCAATTTTTCACCATTGAGGATAATGTTTGCTGTGGGTCAAATACTAGCAATCAAAATCCAACAACACATTAAAGAGATCATACACCATGACCAAGTGGGTGTTATCCCAGGGATGCAAGGATTCTTCAATATCTGCAAATCAATCAGTGTAATTCACCACATTAACAAATTGAAAAATAAGAGCCATATGATTATCTTAATAGATGCAGAGAAGGCCTTTGACAAAATTCAACATCCGTTTATGATGAAAACTCTCCAGAAAGCAGGAATAGAAGGAAGCAGAAGATATTAAGAAGAGGTGGCAAGAATACACAGAAGAACTATACAAAAAGATCTTAATGACCTAGATAACCACGATGATGTGATCACTCACCTATGGACAGACATCCTGGAATGTGAAGTCAAGTGGGCCTTAGGAAGCATCACTACAAACAAAGCTAGTGGAGGTGATCGAATTCTAGTTGAGCTATTTCTAATCCTGAAAGATGATGCTGTGAAAGTGCTGCACTCAATATGTCAGCAAATTTGAAAAACTCAACAGTGGCCACAGGACTGGAAAAGGTCAGTTTTCCTTCCAGTCCCAATGAAAGGGAATGTCAAGAATGCTCAAACTACTGCACAATTGCACTCATCTGACACACTAGTAAAGTAAAGTTCAAAATTCTCCCAGCCAGGCTTCAACAGTACATGAATCATGAACTTCCAGATATTCTAGCTGGATTTAGAAAAGGCAGAGGAACCAGAGATCAAACTGCCAACCTCTATTGGATCATTGAAAAAGCAAGAAAGATTCAGAAAAACATCTACTTTTGCTTTATCGACTATGCCAAAGCCTTTGACTGTGTGGATCACAACAAACTGTGGAAAATTCTTAAAGAGATAGGAATACCAGACCACCTGACCTGCCTCTTGAGAAATCTGTATGCAGGTAAGGAGGCAATAGTTAGAACAGAACATAAACAGCAGACTGGTTCCAAATAGGAAAAAGGAGTACATCAAGGCTGTATATATTGTCACCCTGCTTATTTAACTTATATACAGAGTACATCATGCGAAATGCCAGACTGGATGAAGCACAAGCTGGAATCAAGATTTCCAGGAGAAAAAACAGTAATCAATAACCTCAGATATGCAGATGACCACACATATGGCAGATAATGAGGAAGAACTAAAGAGCTCTTGATGAAAGTGAAAGAGTAGAGTGAAAAGGCTGGCTTAAAACTCAACATTCAGAAAATGAAGATCATGGCCTCTGGTCCCATCACTTCATGGCATCTGGTCCCATCTCTTCATGGCAAATAGATGGGGAAACAGTGGCTGACTTTATTTTTCTGAGCTCCAAAATCACTGCAGATGGTGACAGCAGCCATGAAATTAAAAGACACTTACTCCTTGGAAGGAAAGTTATGACCAACCTAGACAGCATATTAAAAAGCAGAGATGTTAGTTTATCAACAAAGGTCTGTCTACTCAAAGCTATGGTTTTCCAGTAATCATGTATGGATTTGAAAGTTGGGCTATAAAGAAAGCTGAGCACCGAAGAATTGATACTTTTGAACTGTGGTGTTGGAGAAAACTCCTGAGAGTCCTTTGGACAGCAAAGAGATCCAACCAGTCCATCCTAAAGGAAATCAGTCCTGGATATTCATTGGAAGAATTGATGCTGAAGCTGAAACTCCAATACTTTGGCCTGATGCCAAGAACTGACATTGGAAACAACCCTGATGCTGGGAAAGATTGAGGGCAAGAGGAGAAGGGGATGACAGAGGAAGAGATGGTTGGATGGCTTCACCGACTCAATGGATTTGAGTTTGGTAAACCCCGGGAGTTGGTGTGCTGCAGTCCATGAGGTCGCAGAGAGTAGGAGACAACTGAGTGACTGAACTGATGAAATTCCCCCCAAATTGTCAAAATTACAAAGATTAAGAATTACAAAGACCTGTTTATAATATCTTCTTGCACCTTATTTCTATGAGTGTAAGGCAAAGGGAATTTTCACTTAATAGATGTCACAGGTAACCTACACAAACAGCCTGTGGTACTGTTTCCAAATCTCAGAGAATTTTCCTGCTTTCACTTCCCATTTTCCTTCAGGCATTGCTTCATGCTTTTTGGATTTCATGCTAAAACACATCATGATTCTATCTCCCTACCTAACTTCTTGGGTTGATGATTTGTCATACCCACTTCATTTTGCCTTTAGATGCTTTTTCAAATCCTAATATCTTGATTTATTTGCTTCAGAACTTTTGTACAAACTAAAGCATTATGAAGAGTGCTAAAGCCCCCTCTTGCATATTTCTCTAATTCCAATTCCATAGCTGCTTTCTTGAATTTGATATTTGTCATTCTATCCATGCTTTATATTAATACTAACATCAGCTGTATCCATAGACATTTATATGATTTTCTTTTGCAGGTATACTGAATTCATTGTTGAGGCAATTTGCTTTTTAAACTTAGCATTCTGTTTTTGAGACTTGTCCATATTAACTTATGTAACTATTTTAATTGCTGTATTCAGTATTAGCACACCACAATTTACTTGTCCATTCTTCTGTTAATGAGTATTTTTAAATGTTTTTTTTTTTTTTTATTAAGAAATAATAAGGCAATGAAAATTCTTGTAATAGGTTTCTGGTACAGATGTGCAAGAATTATCTGCATTATGTACCCAGAAGTAGAACTGCTTGATTGAAGGTGCACACATTAAAGCACATTTGCTTTGCTTATTGCTATCAAAATGCTCTACCGTGTACTTCTCTCAAATAACAAACTCATAAGCACTACAGAGGGTTTCCATTTCTCTTTAGTTTCTCCAGAACTTTGTTTTGTTAGGCTTAAAGACTTCTGCTAATCTGCTTAAAAAATTGTGTGTGTTTATATAAACATAATTATGTGTGTATCTATGTATAGTAAATATATATTTAAACTATACTATATTTAAATACAGGGGCTTCCCAGGTGATTCAGTGGTAAAGAATCCACTTACCATTGCAGGCAAAGGAGATGTGGCTTCAATTCCTGGGTCAGAAAGATCCCCTAGAGAAGGAAATGGCAACTCACTCCAGTATTCTTGCCTGAAGAATCCCATGGATAGAGGAGCCTTGTAAGCTGCAGTCCATGGGGTCGCAAAGATTCAGTCATGACTGAGCAACTGAGTGTGCACACAAGCGCGTGCGCGCACACACACACACACATATATATATAAAACAAAAAGCATTATATAATGTATGCCTCTCTGACCTCTTGTGAAGTTCAGCTTTTTTGGGGATTGTTTGAGTGAATGGTCTGTTAGGCTTTTCAAATCTTTCTATGGTCTGTTTTTCTTTTTTCTCATTAATTTTAGGAATCCTTTATAAATTCTGAACACAGTCATCTGACAGTTGTATATAACAAGTATCTTCTCCAAGAACAAAACTTTGTCTTTTAAATTTTTATGTGTGGCATATTTTTCAGTATATAAGATTAAGTTTAAGGCAGTTAAATCCACTAATCTTTTTCCCTATGTAGAATTTATAATCTTTGTATCTTGTTTAATAAGTTATTTCTACACAAACATCATTGAAATATGCTCTTACAGTTTCTTCTATAAGTTGTAAGTCTTGTTGTATACATTTAAGTTATTAATCCATTAGAATTTCTTTTACCCATAGTGTGAGGTTGGGGCATAGGTCTATTTATTTTTGAATAGATAACCAATTGTTCCACTGCAATGTATTGGAACTGGTTTATCTTTTCCACATAATTTGTAATGCCATCTCTGCTGCACACTAATTTTGCCACTTCTTCACATATATGTCTATATCTGTGTTCCAGAGGTGTGTTTGTTCTTGTCTACACCAATACCATACTCTCTTAATTATTACGACTCAATGGCACCCCATTCCAGTACTCTTGATTAGAAAATCCCATGGACGGAGGAGCCTGGTAGGCTGCAGTCCATGGGGTCGCAAAGAGTCAGACACGACTGAGCGACCTCACTTTCACTTTTCACTTTCATGCCTTGGAAAAGGAAATGGCACCCACTCCAGTGTTCTTGCCTGGAGAATCCCAGGGACGGGGGAGACTGGTGGGCTGCTGTCTATGGGGTTGCACAGAGTCAGACACGACTGAAGTGAGTTAGCAGCATGGTAAGTAAACCTTCATGCCTGATAGTTGTCCTGACATCAGAATCCCATCCCTGCAAAATTATTTTGACAATTCTTTGTCCTTTATGTATCTATACTTATTTAAGTACTGACTTTTAAATTCTTTAAATAACTTGGGATTTTGATTAAAATATCCGTTGCATTTATAGGTTACTTTGGGGGAATGTTATCATCTTTTACACGTGTTTCTCCATTTCTTCAAGTTCCTTTTCTGTTCTCCAATGATCTTTATAATATTTATATGAAAGGACTTGGGTGTTTTTTTTGTTGTTGTTGTTATATTCATTCCTAGGTACTTCAGCATCTTTTTTCTTTTGATACTGAGAATCTTATAAAATGTATTATTATTTAAATATAAAACGTATTTTATTTTCTCACTGGAAAATACTACAGCATATGCTGTTTCTTAAAATGGAATTTTTTCTTTTAATAAGACATATGCACTACTTTTGTTTTAAAAAATATTGATTTGAATCATTTTGACATTAACTCCCAAACAGATGATAAAAATTCAACCTAGGGTTTTGAGAAACTTCTCAAGCAGTTTTTGTAATTTTCATGTATATATATGCTCCTCCAGAAGAATATATTAGCTGTCAAGATGTCTGCTTTTAAAATAAAATTAAAAACATAATTTAGCATTCATATAACAAGATTAGGTAAAATCAAAAAACCACTTCTGATATAGTAAAGTGAAGACAGCCCAAAGAAACAGGTTTTCAAGGACAAAGGAAGCAAAACTAGAAAAAGTGAGGGAACATAAAATTGGACTAATGGAGAAAAATCTAAAGAACCTGCAAGTAAAGATTAGAAGCTGGATTTAAGAAGGTGCCAAGAAAGCAATAACCAGTAAGAAAAGAAACTTGATGGAAGTGAGGAATGAAAGCATGTGTTTGTGCTTAACCTGACATCATTGCTACCCTGAAAAACTATTCCCCTCTCCCTGCACCACCCCCCCCCCCCAGTACCGGTTTTAATTATATCTGTTGCAATAACCAAAGTTTTCTGTAGTCTCTGGGGCAGGGCTGGGGTATTGAGGCAGGCATTTTCAGAATGGAGTAGGTGTTGCTGTGAGGAGGCCAGCATGTGGATGCACAAGTGGGAGGGAAGATACTAGTGACAAACTGTGTAGGAGAATTGGAAGCAAAGAGTATAGAAAGACAGTGTCAGAAGTAGAGGCAATTCTCATGAAGAAGAAGGAAAAAATAAGGGTCATTTTAATGAAACATTCTAAAGCTACATTTAGGAGAGGTGCCATTCTTCAATAAGCTTATTTAGAATAAGGGAGGGGGAAAGGGTATGCACATAGTCTGAGAAAAAGATATATTCAGCTTCAAAGGAATATGCTATTATTCCTTATTTCTCTTTTTGTATGAATTCTGAAATGTGCTCATCTTATCAGCAACTATTATATCTTATGCTGTATATTGGATGCTAGATTCAAAGTCCTTTTATTATTATTATTTTTTTTTATTTTGAAGATTCATTTAAGGATTGCATGCTTTTTGATTCTCAAATGTCATCTCAATTTAGCTATAGTCATGTGTCCTTTTATAAACTGAAAGATTTTACTCTGGGTAGGGTTGGTTAAAAGAATATTGCAGAGATGGTCGCTTAAGATGTGAGATCTTAAGGGCAATAGAATTCTCTCCTTCACTCACCCAGTACCTTTTTCATCTCGTGCCACAACCTGAAATTCCACTATTGACATTTCACTGCTTTGGACTACTGTTCATGTGTGTACTAATAGTGTAGTGTAGATGAGTTTATCAGGCCATTTCTTTCAGTATAAAGAAGAGAAATTGAGAGATGTAATAGCATTGGCCTTATAGATGGGATTCAAATTGATAGAAAAGAATTATTTTGCATATCATTGCATATATAGTGCTTAAGAGAGTGTATACTCAATAAATATTGCTGAATGAATGAATGAAAGGGATAGAGAAGTATATTTATATAATATCACATTATACACTGTTAAAATTAACAAAATATTCAATAAATGAATGAATCTTGCTGCTAAGTCACGTCAGTCGTGTCCGACTCTGTGTGACCCCATAGATGGCAGCCCACCAGGCTCCAGTCCCTGGGATTCTCCAGGCAAGCATACCGGAGTGGGTTGCCATTTCCTTCTCCAGTGCAGGAAAGTGAAAAGTGAAAGTGAAGTCACTCAGTCGTGTCCGACTCTTCGCGACCCCATGGACTGCAGCCCACCAGGCTTCTCCATCCATGGGATTTCCCAGGCAAGAGTACTGGAGTGGGTTGCCATTGCCTTCTCCGGAATGAATCTTAGCTGTGTAATATTAAAGAGAAATAGTAAGTACTCTGAATAGCATAGCATAGTAACTTTGAGTGAGTGAAATCTGCTCTGTTGTGTCCAACTCTTTGTGACCCCATGCACTATACAGTCCATGGAATTCTCTAGGCCAGAATACTGGACTGGGTAGCCTTTCCCTTCTCCAGGGGATCTTCCCAACCCAGGGATCAAACCCAGGTCTTCCACATTGCAGGCATATTCTTTACCAGCCACAAGGGATGCCCAAGAATACTGGAGTGGGGAGCCTATCCCTTCTCCAGCAGATCTTCCCAACCTAGGAATTGAACCGGGGTCTCCTGCATTGCAGGCATATTCTTTCCCAACTGAGCTATGAGGAAAGCACAATAGTAACTTTTCATAAAATTAAAACAAATAACACACACACAGACCCCTACTCCTTTGATGCACATTTTAGGAAAACAAATGTTTGTAATAAGTTAAATAAAGGAAATCAAGAAAATGTTGGATACAGGATCCAGGTTCAGGGAAGGTGGGTGAATGAAGTAGAGGAGGTTACTCTATGAACTCTATGGTAAGGTAAAACTTACTCTTAAGTTTAGAGACTCTATGTTGGTTATTGGTTTCAAGAGTGTTTGTTCCAATATTACAAATTAGTAACTAATAGAAATGCATGGGTTAATAATGTGTTCTTATTAATATGTATTATTACACATCATTAATAATTATTAATACTAACCCAAAGATTACTGGTTTTCCAGAAATCCAAACTAATTAAATACATGCACATATAGAAGGAAAGAGCAATAACTCAGTTAGGACTGAGGTCTGCTACAATAAGACAGCTCACAGTACAGTACTCACTGCTGGCTTAGGGAATGTGGAAGAGGAGACAGCCAGTGAGGAATGTGCCCCTCCATGGTTTTCCATAGAGAGAAATATTTAGTCTTTCCCACTAGAGGACATGAGAGGTATCTACTGAAAAAATCCTGAGACACAGTTGCTGAGTAAAGAGCAAATTATATACCATCACAGAGGCTCATTAAAACTGTGCAACTTACTATTTCTGTTTTTGCTCCAGAAATGAGGATCTTAACATCATGATCAATCATTGGAAATCTTTATTTTCATAGTTCTAAAATCTTCCATATTCTTTTTATGAATGTAATTTTATATTCCTAAAATTATTTAACTGTTTTGTATACTATAAGTACTTTATGTTTTTAAAGATGTGGGATATAAGTAACAGAATTAAAAAACACATGCCATAAATGGCTAAAACCTTTAGTTTAGAAATAGGGAAATAACTAACTGCAAAGGCTAGCAGAAACCTCTTGATTTGGGTGGGGAGTGTTTCTTTGCTGCAACAATGTGTTAACTATTGCACTTCAACAGGAAGGATGTCTACAAAATAATATTTATAATAATTAGACCAAGTAGCATATTCGGTTGAAATAACTAAAAAAGATAATTGACTTTAGCTCTTGACTATACATTTCAAAACCATGTGTTTCAGTTTTGAAATCAGCTTGAAGCAGCCTCTTAAATTTTCTTTTTCTAGGTTCTATTGTAAAAATGTTATGAGCACTTTTGGTTTCAAGGTGGCAGTGAGCAAAAATTTCTATTCCCTTTGCTTTCTAAAATAGCCCCCAAGATAATAGAGTTAGCAAAAAAGAAACAAAAAGACAAAACTGATCCTGAACAAAACTAGGAGATATCAGTATCCCTAAGCACAGGATGTGAAAACCAGTGGAGTCATCCAGTGACTCAGCAAGCAAAATCAAGTGCGACTCAGTGTCTGTGGAGGTTACTTGGGAAGTCTCAGGAAAACTTGCACTTGGAGTTAGCAGATACTTGGGGATCTGATTTTCTTATGTTTCTTTGTGAAAGTCTGTATAAACTACCCATCCTTAGTCCTTGCATAAGTCAAGAGGCAGACTTGGTAGAAACTGAAATAGAGCCAATCACAACTATAGGATTTGTGGGGCCCAGGACAAATGAAAAGGTGGGGCCATTATTCACAAATGAATTTCAAGATGACTACATTCTCACTGTAAATAATCAAAATGCAGGGTCTTTATAAGTGTAAGTATACTAATGTATACAAGCCACCCATGAAGGTGGCTCTGCAGAGAGTCTCCATGCTCAGAAACACCAGGTAGAAAGGAGGGCAGGAGGGAGGTATGTTACTAAAACTGAAATTACATTAATATCTAATGTAATATCCACTCAATGGTGAGGTATCATTCCCACCATCGTTCATGACAACCTTGCTGTCCTTCAGGCTATTCCCTCCTTGAGGAGTCTGGAGGAGCCTCCTATACAGAAACTGAACATTTAGAACATAGAGGCAGATACTAGCATTTGGTAGTTCCCACAAAAAAATCTATCCAGCTGCCCAAATACACACAGTGACAGAACCCCTAGAGATAATCTTCATTCACCTGGAGACAGGTCTCACCCATATACACAGAGCTTATGGAGGCTTTAGCATTTCACTGAGAAGGAGTTACCAGGGATCTGAGAAAATAAACATACAACAACAACAACGCTAAAAGAGCTAGAAACAGAGAAAAACAGAAACAGTGTAGGGGACAACAGTGTTTCAAAAGAAAGTATTAATATTGAAAACAATCATATTCACAATAGTGTCAGATTGCCTTCTGGCCACACTTTTCGCTTTATATTTTCTCCTATCACAGAGGAGTGGAAACAGAAACCTCATTTCTCAAGATCTTTGCCAGCAGTTTCGATGCCAGTGAGAAGCACTTTCATGATTCAGATTCAGAAGGCAGAAGAACAACTAAAGCTGTTATGGCTACTTCAAGATTGGAAAGCAAAAATGTGATTTTAAGAGGCAGCAGGTGTGCAGTTTTGCCAGTGGCTTTCAAGCATTCTCTTGTGAAAATTGCTTTGGTGCTGCAGACATCAATCATGGTTTTCTGAGATTCCTATATCTTCCTAATTTCCTAAAAGCTAGTGGTGGCTTTATCTAATCTATGTATCATAAGCCTTTCCATGATATTAAGAACCCATTACTCTGAATTAAACACGTTGCTATTTAAAACATCTAGTGGAGTTTCTGTTCTCCTGATGGATCTCTGACTGATAAAATAATAGGTAACGTATACTTAGTGTTTGATATGTAACAAAACTGCTTATTTATTGTATTTTATGTTTGAAGTTAATTTTATTTATTTTACCTATATTTTTATATTATTCAAATGACAAGCTATTAGAATGATACTGACATGATATGTCTTTTGTTTTATATTCCTTAATCCCTATTCCCATCCCAATGATATGTAACAATTTAAAATATATATTTCTTTACCATTCTAGTTTTTGTATTCGAAAATATCAGTACTTGGAATAAAAACTCAAAGAGATTAAAAAATAGAAGATAATAATATATTTATGATATATGTTTGGAGGATTGAAAATCCATTTAATAGGAAATTTACAAAGAGAAAGCTAAGGGGTATTATACAAGCCCTCTCCCTGCAAAGCTTCCTAGAACTGAAAGATATAGTTATACATGCTAGAAATTTCTCTGAGTCCTCAGCACAAAAATCTAACTGAAGGTACTAGAGACAAACACCAGGGATACAGAGATCCATAAACTTCAGAAAGTAAAAAGTACATCAGTACAAACAACTGGGTATCAAAATGGCATCAGACTTCTCAAAAGCAGTATTAGAAACTAGAAAGCAATGTAATAATGTCTTAATATTTGGTATAAAATGGTTTTAACCCAAATTTTTATGATGAGCCTAAGTACCAATCAAATATGAAGGTAATATTGGAACATATTATTGACATCAAATTCTCAAAAAACATTAGGCTCCTCTGAACTCCAAGAAGCTACTGGAGAACATGCTCCATCAAAATGAAGAAGAAAACAAAACAGGGTAAAATGTAGGATTCAGGAGATAAGGAATTCTGCATAGGAAAGAGAAGTAGGGACACCAAGGACCGTAGTTTTATAAAACTGTCTGAAGTTTGATGTCAGGAACTATGCAAGAGATTTGAAGAAGAATAAGCAGATGGAGAATAAAGGGGCAATTATTGCCTCTGAACAATATAAAAATTACATAAAAAGGTAGTATAATCATAGTGTACTAACTTGTACCAACAATGAGCCCTATACACAGGACGTATTGATGAAAACTTTAAATACAAGTTCAACAGCCAAAAGATCATATTAGCAAGAACAACAGGAGGGAGGAAAGGAGATAAGTGGGATATGAAGGACTGTTGGTTTCCATAATCACTGTTTTGACAAAGGTTAATAAGAATTGATTGAGGATAAGATCAGGTGTAAACACTATAATAAATTATGCATTTATTTACTACTTTAAATGATTCAGAAGCTTATGAATGTTGACACAGCTGCAGATTCTAGGTTTTTAAGATTCTTTTAAGGAAAATGTATTATGAAAATTATGCCTGAGATACTAAGGGTCACATCAAACTCTCTGGAAATATGACTCTTACCCTGTAGGACCACCTTTCATGTAGATCCTGCACTTAGGACTCTGTGGTTATGTATTGAAAAACATGCTGGGCCTGGCATTTCTTTTCAATATTAGAGTTTCATTAAAAAAATGCATTGCATTTAGACATTAAGTATATTTTCCACTTATTACCTTCAGCTTTTCAGATTACTTTTTTTTTCTTTCTATTCCAAGCACATTCTTAAATGAAATGCCACTTAGTTAGAATAAGGGTCAAACACCTCAATTCTGTAAAATCTCCTGGATTGAGACTTTAGACAATAATGATTCTGTGAAGCCTTTTATCATTTCCCTTTTCAATCAATGGGCCACACAGGTATTAATTTGACCATTAAAAATATGATAGTAATTCATTGTTATTTTAAAAATTAAAAATTCTGATATTTCAAAATTAAGTATAAGGATAAGGCTCTTAATGCCTTTAATGCTTGAAATATATGGGGACACAGTTTCAGTAGATCAATACAATGCTACTCTTTTGTCCAGATTTTTCACTAATAATTCACAATGCCTTTCAACAGTCCTTGACAAGTGATTTGTACATGCTTCTGATAAGTCTTCTTTTTTAGTCACAGAATAAAAAAAAAAAAAAGGGAAGAGAAAAGAAGTTTGAAGGAAACACTCAAATCTAAATCTGATCATTGAATGAAAAATAAAAATTAGCCCTTTTCCATCTTCCTTCTTGCATCTAAATTTTTGGTGGGACTCCAACTAACCAAAGAATAGGAGCTGCTAAAAAGACCACTGCATTTAATTCTAGCCTCCTAAATAATACCTATACATCTTCCAATATGAAATTTTCATTTTAATACACTACAGTGTGGGAATAGTAGATTGGAATTGAAATGCTACCTTGCTTCCCCTCGAAACAATTTGACTGGTCAAATTTAACTGGCTCAGTGGGAAATTTTCCATCGTTCAGAAACACCATAAATGAAGCATCTGAGCTGTTTGCTTAGCTCCCTGACCTCTCTCTTAGCTCAGGGATAATGAAGCTTGATAGTAGTAATGTGCTAAAATCATTTATCTCTATGAAGGCTTGAAAATCTTATCCTATAAACTATGTCTGATGATCTTTAAAGAGTTTTTTAAAAGTTTTGCATTAAATCAGCTAGATCCTTAATTTTTTTCTGGGATTGTTCTCAGACATTTAAAATGTTTTGTTCCTTCCTTGTGGGTTTAAGCAAATATTTCTTAAGAAGCTATTAACAGTTTGATGCGACTTAAGGATAAAGACTTCAGCTTTCAAGTTGGTTTAATATTGGTTTTGGCTTATGCATAAATATTAGCTTGTTTGAATTATCTATTTGTCACAAGGCAAAACAAAAAAGTTTTCATCTTTTCTCCATTTTTTTTTCATTTTTCTTATGCAATCACAAACTGTTTACAATCACTTTAGTTTATCCTAGAGTAACATAACTTTATATTCTTCCTAAGTGATTCTTTCCAATAAATACCATTTCCTTCCTTGTTTTTAAATGCAAGCATAAAGCAGCCTAACATTTGTCAAAGCTCTTATACCAGACAGGAGACCAAAGCAAGTCATCTGGTTTATTCTGCAATTTTAAGGCAGGAGCATACTGCTGATTATATTATCAAATGCAGCCAGCTGTAGTTTGAGATAGCCTATTAGTGAGAAAGGTTGATATAACCAATCAACAAATAAACAGGTAAAAATCTTTTCAATTCATTTGATGTGATTCTGACAAATGAGAAGAACATGACCCTTTTAGTATTAAGAACAATAAGGTAGAAAACCACTCACAGAAAAATCAGTGAGGCAAAATTAGATCATGGTCAAATTGCCTCCCTCCTTTAATAGACTTTTTACTCTGAAGCCACCTTCCCTGGAATGTCTAAACCCTGCATCAGGCTGAGGTAGTTATTGATGCATTATTTTGACTTTCTTGGATAAGGTTGTCTTCAGAGGCCTAATGGCTCTCCTTTAGATTACAGGAACCTGGAGCAGTTGTTCAGTCACTCAGTCTTTGCAACCCCAGAGACTGCAGCATGCTTGGCTTACTGGTCCTTTACCATCCCCCAGAGCTTGCTCAAACTCATGTCTCTTGAGTTGGTGATGCCATCCAACCATCCTGTCCTCTGCCATCCCCTTCTCCTCCTGCCTTCAGTCTTTCCCAGCATCAGGGCTTTTCTAATGAGTTGACTCTTTGCATCAGGTGGGCAAAGTATTGGAGCTTCAGTTTCAGCATCAGTCCTTCCAATTCATATTCAGAGTTAATTTCCTTTAGGATTGACTGGTTTGATCTCCTTGCTGTCCAGGGACTCTCAAGAGCAGTGATAATAGTCAACAGAAGTTTGTTAAGCAGTTGCCGTTATTCGCTAGAACAGTAGTTGGTTTCTCTTGTTGTCTTAGAATCCTTATACAAGCTTGTATATCTAAAGCTGACTGTGAAAGGGTATAGATATGTAAGTCTTCACAGAAAATCTGGACTATTTTTTTCATTTTCTGGAAAATTGTGTAGGAAGTAAAAATGTTTACAAAGATATCTTGCTTTTAAGTTGCAATTTGGGAAACAATACATTTTAAGTGAAATAAATATTGAGGAGAAGAGAGCAGGTATGGTTCTTTCTGGATAGATGTGACCATCATTAGGAATCTGGACAAAACTTTAAAGTCTAGAACAGATTTGAGCATGGTAAGCAGACACAGATAAAGCTTCCAGAATGGAAAGGATAATGATTATTCTTCTAGAGGCATGCTGTGGCTCTGAGATTAAATGTATTCAGAGAATTACAGACGAACAGATTTTGATCATTGGTCCAGTGATCAGTAGTTGACCATTTATGAGCACTTAAACTGTTAAAAGCAATATACTAAACACCACTGATGGTATAAGCTTAAGTGGGCAAATTAGGGTAGATGAGAATCAAATCAAATCTAGATTAGAAATGCATACACGTTCAACAAAAACAATGTGCGCAGGAACAGGCAAGTTGGTCCAGGGCAGTAGTGATCTAGAATTCATCAGTGCTTCTTGTGGGCCAGTAGTTCTTTTCTGACTATTGATTTCTGTTCTGCTGTCAAGATTCAACCAGAACTATCATGCCTGAGCAGCTCTTTGGCTCAGGCTTTTCCCTTTTCCTTCAGAGCCTCTATTTGACTTGATTACAGTGAGTGAGCTTAATAAAGCAACATTTCCTAAGTTCACTATAACATGAGTCATTGGGACACAAGTTCAATGCAGATTCCCAGGGTCAATCCCTATAAATACTGAATTGATATGACAGAAACTCTGTATTAAGAAAAAATTAATCTCCCTTAATTGACTCCCATGTGCAGTCAATATAGGAAACAATATAATCAATGTTTCATCCTAGATAAAATATGTTTATTTCAAGGAATGAGTATTTTCTTTTCTTTTTTTTTTTTTTTTGGCTGTACCCCATGGCATGTGGGATCTTAGTTTCCCAACCAAGGGTAGAAACCACACCCCCTGCATTGGAAGTCTGGAGTCTTAACCACTGGATTTTAAATAATACTTTATCTTCCCCAAAGTGTCAGGCAGTAGGGACTGAATGGGAGATTCAGTATTCTCTGCTATTCAATAGTCATCCTCTGTTCTAAGCTATTTAGTCTTTCGAGATACGTGTGTGAAAAAGTCACAACATAGTCTTTGGCCACAAGGAGCCTAACAGACAGGTTAATGGTTATATGTGGCTTTATTATTATTTGTAAGCTAAGCAAGAAATCATACATACAAGCTTACCTCATACATACTCTATGTGAGACTTCTATTGGCAATATTATGGTGTCTATTCAATTAGATAATGTTGATAAACACAGACTGCTCAAGATAAGATAGGAGCAAAATTTATCTATCCAAGGCTAGAAGGTGCAGAGTTCCATGGCCATGGTGAGGAAGTTAATACAAGGCACAGCTGCAGCTATTAGCATTTCAGAATGGGTTGGATATAGTTGTAACACGAGATGGAAATCAAGATTGATAGGTAATATATTTCATAATTGGTAGATTTTTCTTCCTTCTACATTTCTTATTAAAATTTTTTTTTTTTTTTTAATCTCCCATATTCTTTATTAAGAGATTCCCTGGTGGCTCAGATGGTAAAGCATCTGCCTGCAATACAGGAGACCTGGGTTTGATCCCTGGGTTGGGAAGATCTCCTGGAGAAGGAAATGGCAACCCATCCACTATTCTTGCCTGGAGAATCAATCCCAGGGATGGGGGAGAGTGGTAGACTACAGTCCATGGGGTCGCAAAGAGTCAGACACGACTGAGCGACTTCAATTCACTTCACTTCACTTCATTCTTTATTAAACCCATCATATGAGTAACAACCATCATTAAATAACTCTTCCTCTTCATTGGATGAATTATTTCTGTACCAGCTGCAAATTGTGCACATCTACAGAACCAGATCTTTCTTCACTCTCTACCCCAATGTAGTGAAAGTCATACATAGTGGCTAGCTTCTACTTGCTTTTTCTGAGAGCATAGAAAAGAAGCCTGAGTCTCTTGAGAGGTCCAGGAGTATCAGGTAGATAATACAAAAACTAGAAAAAGATTGTGTCTTCCTCTCCTTCCTTTATTTTCCTTTATCAGTTTGGTGATGATTAAAGCTTTCCTTCACCAACACTGAGTCAAAGATGCCAGCAAAAAACCCAAAACAAAATATATGTTGTTAAGCAGAAAGAGAGGTAAGATTCATTTAATTAGGGCCAAGGATGAGAAATCAAGAGCATATGATAGGCTGAAGTTCTCAGAAGAAGCACTGTGATGGAATTAGGCTCAGGAAGGAATCTGTAGCAATTTCCTTCTTTCCTTGGAAGGTTGATGGCACAGAGGAAATGGCAGACTATGGTGCTGGTATTCCATTTAGCTTATTCCCACAAGCACACCTCAGCTTCATGAAGCCACAGTGATAAAGATGCCTATGAATTTCCGTTTTGCCTTTAAGAAGATAGAGTTATTTCATTTTCTGATTTGGTTCTTGCTCTATGCCAAATATTGAGAAATGTCTGGAGAGTTTGAGATTCTACTGTTAACAGTTTTTTAATAATTATTATTTTGTTTTAATTCTTCAATGGCCTTAATCTGATCTAGGAGGACCTGCAGAAAAATCCAAGTTCATATGTGATCTTCCCAGGTAGGAGGATTGCAGCTATAGGGAGAAAAATTCTACAAATCAGGAAATTTTTCCCCTGGAGAGCTTGTTACCTATTCACTAACATACCACTGTCAGAGCAGAACTTTCCTCATCTCCTGCACATCACTGGAGGCCATTCCTTCATTCTTGGCATTAGCCAGCAGGAGTTGCAGTGGACAACTCTGAGCATTGCCATTAACATCCAACTCCAGGTGTGTCAGGCCCTGGCTGCAAATAGGGTGCAACCCACAGTTTTTCTGACCATAATTTTGGGGCCCCAACTTGATGGTTGTCAAGTCAGGTTCTCAGAGTACAAAATGAGACAAACAAGAAGGCAGTAGCTGTCCCAGGGAAAGATAAACTTGATAATCAATGGGTACCCAAAAGCAGAACAAAAAGAAGAAGAACTAAAGAGCCTCCTAAAGAAAGTGAAGGAAGAGAGTGAAAAAAAATGGTTTAAAGCTCAACATTCAGAAAACTAAGATCATGGCATCTGGTCCCATTACCTCATGGCAAATAGATGAGGACCAACAGTGGAAACAGTGGAAGACTTTATTTTTAGGGGCTCAAAAATCAGTGCAGATGGTGACTGCAGCCATGAAATTAAAAGATGCTTGCTCCTTGGAAGAAAAGTTATGACCAACCTAGACATCATATTAAAAAGCAGAGACATTACTTTACCAACAAATGTCCATCTAGTCAAAGCTATGGGTTTTCCAATAGTCATGTGTGGATGCGTGAGTTGGACTATAAAGAAAGATGAGCACCAAAGAATTGATGCTTTTGAACTGTGGGTGTTGGAGAAGACTCTTGAAAGTCCCTTGGACTGCAAGGAGATCCAACCAGTCCATCCTAAAGGAAATCAGTCCTGAATATTCATTAGAAGGACTGATGCTGAAGCTGAAACTCAAAATTTTTAGCCACCTCATACAAAGAACTGACTCATTAGAAAAGACCCTGATGCTGGGAAAGAGTGACAGTGGGAGGAGAAGGGGATGACATAGGATGAGATGGTTGATGGCATCACCAACTCAATGGACATAAGTTTGAGTAAACTCTGGAAGTTGGTGATGGACAGGGAGGCCTGGTGTGCTGCAATTCATGGGGTCACAAAAAGTCAGACATGACTGAGTGACTGAACTGACTGACTGATTGACTGACCCAAAAGCAAACTCACAAGTCACAGTACAATATCTTACAAGTGTTTTCTGCCCAACTGAATTTGGAAAGCAATGAAAACATGAAATTTTAGTGTCTTCTCTCAAGTGGGCACCACAGAGAGAGGTGTTCGGGAGCTGACTTCATGAGGTTTCTCACCTTTGGCTGACTTTCAGCAGTTTTCCCAGGATGTCACAATTTCTGGAGCAAGTGGGGGTGCCCAGCATCCTGGTCATTAGAAACCACAGAGGAAGAAAAATAATTTCCCCTCTACCCTTGACAGTGAGTGTCTGGCTGAGCCCTCTTTTGCTCTAGGGCATCTCCTAAACGGATAAGTTTATCTAAGATGGTTGGAAGTTCTCCACCATGGCCACTGTAATTCAAGACTATCTTTGGTATGGCTAACCTATTTTTTCAGCCTTAAAACAAAATTCTATTCACCTGAGGCCTCACACTAGATCAAGTCTAGTTTAAATAAAATCCAATTTTACTTCAGACCCAGTTCAGTTTCTAAGTTGGACCCAGCCCAGTTTTTTAAGTCCAACCTAATTTGACCCTGCTTGTTTCTGGACCAGTCCAGTGGAAGAAATGCTTGAACAAAGCTGTCAAGCTCATGATGCAAGCACTGAGGCTGGGATCTGAGGAGGACTTACCTGCCACATCCAGAGGGAGCAAAAAAGCTGCTGGCTCAAAGTGTTCAACAGGTACCTACTGTATCATGCTTGCTGCTCTTGAGGGCTTTTGGAGGTCTCCTTCAGTTCATTCTTCTTAAGTCTTAACTGTTAGAAGATAAACTGAAGAATACTAAAAACTTTGAGTTTATTTGATCAAACAATTGACTCTAATCAGACAGCATCTAATCTAGCAACTACAAAGGAGCTCTAACGAGCTCTACAAAATGAAAAGACTTTGATAGCCATAAGTGAGTGGGAACAAGCAAGATGTATGAGCCAAAGAAGTGGGTTGGTTATTGAAAAATCAACTTTAGGGGTTGGCAGGAGTCTATCAGGCAGATTATGTAACTAACTAGGTAATTACCAACTGGTTGGTTTAAGATTTCATTGCTGAGAGAGCTGAAACTGTAATGACATGAGGCTCAGTAAACTGACTCCATTTTGGGTCTATTCTCTTATTTTCAACACCTATTAGAAGTTATTTCCATGGCTATAAGAAGCTAAATAGTATTAGTAAATATTTGCTAAGACTAGTGACCAAGTACCCCAAACATATTAGCTTCAAAGCTTTGAGTAATTATAAAATTTTATTTAAAATTAAATTATGTTTTTATTATTGTTGGTTTTTTATTGATAGAATCATTCTGTACAATTATGATAATTTTATAAATATTACTGTCCATTTATGTAAGATAGGTTATTTATTACCCCTTTTGACTATAAAACTGCAGGCTTCTCTCTTGTGCACTGTCCAATATTGTTTTAATGTATTTTCACAGGTAGCTTGACATCCTTGCCTTTTACATATTGCAAATAATTAAAATTTCTTTAAGCTCTGTGTAAATCTTCTTAAGTGGACATAAATAATATTTTAGAGACAATGCCACTGTAATGGTATCCTGAGGGTAAGGTGAAATATATAGGAAGGTGTTTCAAAAAGATTCTTAATGTTAGTTACAAGTCTTCCTGTCTTATGAAAAAGTCAAAAGATTGCTGATATTTGTAACTTTGCCAGAAAGCTTATCTCAAATGTTGGCTGATATTATAGGAAGGTATGTAGATAATTGGTTAAAATCAAATTTTCATCTTCTATATGTTTTCCTTTTGTCCTGTGCTTTTGAATACAAGTCACTGGTTGTTAACGGATTCCGGTGTCTTGCTGAATGATCATCTGGCTCCTAGGAGAACTCATTTTTAATTTTAATTTCATGGCTGCAGTCACCATCTGCAGACAATGTCTGAAATCTTTTCTGTAAGAACCACTTCCTAGAGTTGTAGCTTTGTAGTTTTAAGGAGAAATTTAAAATTCACATCAATTGGTTTTTCACCTATTGTTTATCCAGTACAATACTAATTTTTTTCTTTATTGCTATTTTCTTTTTTTAAATTAATTTTTATTTTTTAGTTTGTTTTGCTTTACAATACTGTATTCGTTTTGCTATACATTGACATGAATCAGCCACGAGTGTACATGAACTCCCAATCCCGACCCCCACCTCCCCCCTCCCCCCC
>SJXQ01008877.1:90382-117215 GCA_006408695.1 Aepyceros melampus | reverse complement strand
TTTAACAAGTGGTGCTGGGAAAACTGGTCAGCCACTTGTAAAAGAATGAAACTAGATCACTTTCTAACACCATACACAAAAATAAACTCAAAATGGATTAAAGATCTAAACGTAAGACAAGACACTATAAAACTCCTAGAGGAGAACATAGGCAAAACACTCTCTGACATAAATCACAGCAGGATCCTCTATGACCCACCTCCCAGAATACTGGAAATAAAAGCAAAAATAAACAAATGGGATCTAATTAAAATTGAAAGCTTCTGCACAACAAAAGGAACTATAAGCAAGGTGAAAAGACAGCCTTCTGAATGGGAGAAAATAATAGCAAATGAAGCAACTGACAAACAACTAATCCCAAAAATATACAAGCAACTTATGCAGCTCAATTCCAGAAAAATAAATGACCCAATCAAAAAATGGGCCAAAGAATTAAATAGACACTTCTCCAAAGAAGACATACGGATGGCTATTGTCATTTTCTAATGTTTCAAATTATTTTACTTGTTATTCACTAACTTCTCATGAAGAAAAATAATAATAATAAGCACATTGAGTGATTTTAAGTTACTTCCTTTACCTTGCCTTTTCTGATCTTCAGCCATACATCCTCGGGATTGTTGGTGACAAAAGAAAAAGGAGGAACAAATGTTTTATAAAAGTCTTATCCTAATATTGTTTGGAAATTTAGTGGTCAAAGTCTAAAGCTATGCAAGAAAAGAAAATAGATGCATGCTATTTCTATATGTGTGGGGATATTTTTCAGTACTCTGGTATTGATTAGTTCTTTTTATATTTTTCATTGGTTTAACATTTTCTATTTTCCTTAAAATTAGAAAGCCACTAATCAGTTCAGTTCAGTTGCTCAGTTGTTTCTGACCCTTTGCCATCCCATGGATTGCAGCATGCCCGACTTCCCTGTCCATCACAAGCTCCCAGAGCTTACTCAAACTCATGTCCATAGCATCAGTGATGTTATCTAACCATCTCTTCCTCTGTTGTCCCCTTTTCCTCCCACCTTCAATCTTTCCCAGCATCAGGGATTTTTCCAATGAGTCAGTTCTTGACAGCAGGTGGCCAAAGTTTTGGAGTTTCAGGTTCAATATCAGTTCTTCCAATGAACACTCAGGACTGATTTCCTTTAGGATGGACTGGTTGGATCTCCTTGCAGTCCAAGGGACTCTCAAGAGTCTTCTCCAACACCACAGTTCAAAGGCATCAGTTCTTTGGCTCTCAGCTTTCTTTATAATCCAACTCTCACATCCACACATGACTACTGGAAAAACCATAGCTTTGACTAGATGAACATTTGTTGGTAAAGTAATGTCTCTGCTTTTTAATATTAAGTTTTGGAGTTTCAGGTTCAATATCAGTTCTTCCAATGAACACTCAGGACTGATTTCCTTTAGGATGGACTGGTTGGATCTCCTTGCAGTCCAAGGGACTCTCAAGAGTCTTCTCCAACACCACAGTTCAAAGGCATCAGTTCTTTGGCTCTCAGCTTTCTTTATAATCCAACTCTCACATCCACACATGACTACTGGAAAAACCATAGCTTTGACTAGATGAACATTTGTTGGTAAAGTAATGTCTCTGCTTTTTAATATGCTCTCTAGGTTGGTTATAGCTTTTCTTCCAAGGAGCAAGCATCTTTTAATTTCATGGCTGCAGTCACCATCCGCAGTGATTTTGCAGCCCCCCAAAATAAAGTCTCTGACTGTTACCACAGTTGGTCTCCATCTATTTGCCATGAAATGATAGGACCAGATGCCATGATCTTCATTTTCTGAATGTTGAGCTTTAAGCCAACTTTTCACTTTCATCAAGAGGCTATTTAGTTCTTCCTCACTTTCTGCCATAAGGGTGGTATCATCTGCATATCTGAGGTTATTGATATTTCTCCCACCAATCTTGATTCCAGCTTGCACTTCATCCAGTCTGGCATTTTGCATCATGTCCTCTGCATAAGTTAAATAAACAGGGTGACAATATACAGCCTTGACATAATCCTTTCTCAATTTGGAACCAGTTCCCAAGAGTAGCAAGGAGAGATAAGAAATCCTTCCTCAGAGATCAATGCAAAGAAATAGAGGAAAACAACAGAATGGGAAAGACTAGAGATCACTTCAAGAAAATCAGAGATACCAAGGGAAAATTTCCTACAAAGATGGGCACAATAAAGGACAGAAAAGGTATGGACCTAACAGTAGCAGAGGATATTAAGAAGAGGTGTCAAGAATACACAGAAGAACTATACAAAAAAGATCTTCATGACCCAGATAATCACAGTGGTGTGATCACTCACCTATAGACAGACATCCTGGAATGTGAAGTCAAATGGGCCTTAGGAAGCATCACTATGAACAAAGCTAGTGGAGGTGATGGAATTCCAGTTGAGCTATTTCAAATCCTCAAAGATGATGCTGTGAAAGTGCTGCACTCAATATGCCATTAAATGTGGAAACCTCAGCAGTGGCCACAGGACTGGAAAATGTCAGTTTTCCTTCCAATGCCAAAGAAAGGCAATGCCAAAGAATGTTCAAAGTACCACACAATTGCACTCATGTCAACATGCTAGCAAAGTAATCCTCAAAATTCTCCAAGCCAGGCTTCAACAGCATGTAAACTGTGAACTTCCAGTTGTTCAAGCTGGATTTAGAAAAGGCAGAGAAACTAGAGATCAAATTGCCAACATCTATTGGATCATCAAAAAAGCAAAAGAATTCCCCCAAAACATCTACTTCTGCTTTATTGACTACACCAAAGCCTTTGACTGGATCACAAGAAACTGTGGAAAATTCTTAAAGAGATAGAAATACCAGACCACCTGACTGCCTCTTGAGAAATCCGTATGCAGGTCAAGAAGCAACAGTTAGAACTGTACATGGAACAACAGACTGGTTCCAAATCGGGAAATCAACTAATAGGTCCTAATTATTGAGTCCCATATACATGAGAATATGGAGTCTCTTCAACCTTTTGTCCCCCCTTTTTCACTTTGGACATTTCACCTTTTCCTTCTTTGTTTTTTTATTCTCTTTTCAGCTCCTGAAGGTATGCCTGATCCAAGTTCTATCATTGGTCCTCCTTTATGTATGGTTTGCATTCACTGACTAATAAGGATTTTATCCATTTTTACACTTACTACCTATTGCTTCTATGCATATAATTCCCAGAACTATAAGAGTGGTCCAGACCTTGTTTCTAAATTTCAAACCAGCATGCTTAACCTTTCAAACTGTTTGTTTTGAAAGCTCCTTAATATTAACAAACCAAAAACTGAATTGTTGCTTTTATTTCACGTTTCCTTTTCTCTTTGCCACTAGCATTCTTTAAGTAAGCCAGACTCAAAAGCTGGGGATAAGATTTAATTCCGCACTCTGATTTCTGTATTCAAACCAGTTCCAAAAGTCATATATATATTTGATCTATGCATCTTTTGTTCTTTTTTCCTAATTATGTCATCATCCTGGTTGATTCGTCTTGTCTCTACTGGATTCTTTGTTTTCTTTCTCTCTGCTCTAAAATCCATGCTATATATTATAATCAGTTCATTCCTTAAGTTTCAATCCTCTGGTTCTGATAAAATGCCTCCAAGGATGTCTCAATTTCTACATTATGTATAAACATCCCCTTTTTCAGTCAGGTCTGGGTTATAATTCCATTTTGACTTATTTATTTTACTGCACATATTGCTCTGATGGTCTTCCCATCAGACTATTTACTTGAGACCATTCTGTATTTTCTCTCATTTCCTTAAAATTTCCCTATCATGTCCAAATCTTCAAGTTCACTACATGATAGCTCCTGTTAAAGCCTTTTCCTACACAGCTTCCCTTAAACCTCAGCTTTTCCAAATGTTTTCTGATGCTCCAATATTGACCTTACCACAGGTCAGGAAGCAACAGTTAGAACTGGACATAGAACAATAGATTGGTTCCAAATAGGAAAAGGAGTATGTCAAGGCTGTACATTGTCACCTTGCTTATTTAACTTATATGCAGAGTACATCATGAGAAATGCTGGGCTGGAAGAAGCACAAGCTGGAATCAAGATTGCTGGGAGAAATATCAGCAACCTCAGATATGCAGATGACACCACCATTATGGCAGAAAGTGAAGAGGAACTAAAAAGCTTCTTGATGAAAGTGAAAGAGGAGAGTGAAAAAGTTGGCTTAAAGCTCAGAGTCAGACTTTATTTTTGGGGGCTCCAAAATCACTGCAGATGGTGATTGTAGCCATGAAATTAAAAGACACTTACTCCTTGGAAGGAAAGTTATGAACAACCTAGATAGTATATTCAAAAGCAGAGACATTACTTTGCCAACAAATGTCCGTGTAGTCAAGGCTATGGTTTTTCCAATAGTCATGTATGGATGTGCGAGTTGGACTGTGAAGAAAGCTGAGCACTGAAGAATTGATGCTTTTGAACTGTGGTGTTGGAGAAGACTCTTGAGAGTCCCTTGGACTGCAAGGAGATCCAACCAGTCTATTCTAAAGGAGATCTGTCCTGGGTGTTCTTGGAAGGACTGATGCTAAAGCTGAAACTCCAGTACTTTGGCTACCTCATGCGAAGAGTTTACTCATTGGAAAAGACTCTGATGCTGAGAGGGATTGGGAGCAGGAGAAGGGGATGACAGAGGATGAGATGGCTGGATGGCGTCACTGACTTGATGGGCATGAGTCTAAGTGAACTCCAGAAGTTGGTGATGGACAGGGAGGCCTGGCGTGCTGCAATTCATGGGGTCACAAAGAGTTGGACACGACTCAGCCACTGAACTGAACTGAACTGAAGGTTGTGACATTTTATGTATGTGTATGTATATATGTGCTTGTGTGTGTGTGTATGTGTGTGTGTATTTAAATATACATTTTTAACTATATAGGATTATTTAGTATCAAATTTGTTTTATCCACACCTGTTTAAAAACTGAGGGTTTCTTTGTTGTCTTTCAGGTACTAAGCACCTTGCATAGAGGTAGGACCAAGTATTACTGATTTTTCTAGAACTCTTATGACATAAGTCCTACATGCCTGGCAGCAGGGGAATGGAAGATGAGAATAGACTATAAAGTTACTGCAGGTCTTTTATCATTTTATTCTGCTTTCCTTCTCTTGGTTTCCTCTTAAATTCATGGTCATCAAGCATGACAGACCAGATAGATTTTTGAACGGAAAGACAAAAATATGACATCAAGTATGTATAGAGCGTTGATAATTTATAAGCTGCCGAAGATAAACTTTTCCCACAGTTGAAAGGAGTGAGTCTCTCTGAGTTTTCACCTGTCCAGAGAAACAATTGGGAGGTTAATAAACAACAGTTCCCTCAGGACCATAGTTACCTGGCTCTCTAATTTCTTTTCTTTCTTTCTGAAATGAATGTAGATAATTTTCTTGCCCAGAAAATGTACCTCCTGGGAAGAGTATTCCCTTAAGTATTCTGATAAAGACAAGCAGAAGCCACAGGGCAGTGCTGGTTCTACCCTCCTTGTCTGGTTATTGTATAACACAAGAGAAAGCTCTAAGATCTCAGGGTACAGGGAGTAACATAAAGAGGAAAAGTATCCCATGTAGGGATAATGTGGGGCTGTGCTCCCCTCTCTGTAATTTCTGTATCTGCTTAGGTCATATTTAAAAACCAGAGACTCAAAACACACAGCAGGGAGACTTGTAGAAGCCCTTTGTTATTTCAACTTGAGTGAAACAATTCTATGCACACAAACCTCAGATGGTCTTCAGCATCTGGAAAGATGGTGGTAATTCCCTAGCTTTGCTTACAAAAATTCAGAAATTCTTTAGCTTTGTATTCCAGTTATGCAACCCAGAAGTTTCCATATCTACCAATAACAGTCCTTACAGCCCAGCCACTAATTAGAAAATTTTTCTTCCTGCTGGTGCTACAGGAAACCAAATATAGCAGTGTTTTAATATCTAGCAATAAATTCTCTTTTCTTATTTAAATCACAGTGCTTGTTATTTTCATATAGCCAAATAATACTTTGCTGGAGCATTGCTGGTAACATAAGAGCTCAGGCATGTGAGAGAGTTCCAAATTCTAAGAGGCTCATTTTGTGGCTATTTAGATTATGGTGATTTTAAGGATTCTATAAGAAGAACAAGCAGTCCAATCATTGTGGGTGCTTGGGTTTTATGACTATTTCCTTTATAAGTGCTGATATTCTTCTGCTTACATTCATGAAGTTTCCTAGAGTAGAAGCTTCTCAGTAAAGTTTCCAGCAAAAGTTATTACACAGAAAAACATTGAGTTCTTCTACAAGTTATGACTTATGGTGTCCAATGACTACTTATTAGCAGGCATATTCATCAGCTGGAATACTTCTTTACCAGTGAGTTTAAGTTTGTCTTAGGCACTTGTTCCCTAAAGCAGACATGAATATATTTCTTCTAAGCAGCTCCTTGGTTTAACCAAGTACTAGCAAAAAAAAATAATAATAATAATAATGTTTATATTAAGGGTTTCATTAGCCCAGATTCAAGTCATGAGTATCTCCTGTGCCCAGGGCTAATGTGCAACTCTTGCCTTGATATCATGATTTTTGATTTGGGTTATAGCATTTGTTTTGGGGAATAATTTGGTGGAAATGGCAAACTGATCAGTTTAAAATATTTTAAATCCCTGATTTTTCATACATAGTTGAGATTGGTAAGGAGCTAGGTGGTTTGGCAAAACACACCTTTCAAAATTTGTGTTTTTCAGAATTTATAGTATACTTGACCTTTTCTTGTCTAATTCTATCTCATATTCTGCCATCTACCACAATTTTGTCATTTTATGCAGAAAATGATAGGTAACAAATCAAACAGGTTTTAACCACATTATCTAATTGCACTGCTGTAATACTGTTTCCTAATTTTCAATTCCAATGAAGTTAGGCTCAGGGGTGTAATATCTAAGGCATTGAAAAAAAGGAATTGAAAGAATGTGATCTAGAATATTAAGGCTTTTATTTCACAGAGGGACATGGATCTTTTAAGTAAAAGAACCCTTTAAAATTAGAAGAAACCTGAAGTGTTGCATAGCTTTAGAAGGTTGTTATTAATATAAAGACATATGGGAAAAGTATTGTCTTTTCTAAAAAATAAGTGGAGTATAGTTTTCAAATTTATTATGTCAATGACCTAATAAATTGCTTTGGAAGGCTTTTACCACTCTATGTTTAGAGCTAAAACCAAAAATAAAAACACCTTATTAGAAATGGAATTGTGTAAACCTTCAGCACTACTTTATGTAGGGCTGTGACTATTATGCAAAATAAGATGCTAGGTGTATTTTATACTATTATTTTGTTTTCCCTTTCAGTACAGTTGACATACCACACTGAATAAGAGTAAGGTGTGCCAGCATAATGATTTGACTTATGTACATCATGCAATGATTACCACGATAAATTTAGTGACATCCACATTCTCATATCAGCTCAGTTCAGTTCAGTTGCTCAGTCGTGTCCGACACTTTGCGACCCCATGAATCACAGCACGCCAGGCCTCCCTGTCTATCACCAACTCCCGGAGTTTACCTAAACTCATGTCCATCGAGTCGGCAATGCCATCCAGCCATCTTATCCTCTGTCATCCCATTCTCCTCCTGGCCCCAATCTTTCCCAGCATCAGAGTCTTTTCCAATGAGTCAACTCTTCGCATGAGGTGGCCAAAATATTGGAGTTTCAGCTTCAGCATCAGTCCCTCCAATGAACACCCAGGACTGATCTCCTTTAGGATGGACTGGTTGGATCTCCTTGCAGTCCAAGGGACTCTCAGCAGTCTCCAACACCACAGTTCAAAAGCATCAATTCTTTGGCGCTCAGCTTTCTTCACAGTCCAACTCGCACATCCATACATGACCACTGGAAAAACCATAGCCTTGACTAGACGGACCTTAGTTGGCAAAGTAATGTCTCTGCTTTTGAATATGCTATCTAGGTTATCGAGTCGGCAATGCCATCCAGCCATCTTATCCTCTGTCATCCCATTCTCCTCCTGGCCCCAATCTTTCCCAGCATCAGAGTCTTTTCCAATGAGTCAACTCTTCGCATGAGGTGGCCAAAATATTGGAGTTTCAGCTTCAGCATCAGTCCCTCCAATGAACACCCAGGACTGATCTCCTTTAGGATGGACTGGTTGGATCTCCTTGCAGTCCAAGGGACTCTCAGCAGTCTCCAACACCACAGTTCAAAAGCATCAATTCTTTGGCGCTCAGCTTTCTTCACAGTCCAACTCGCACATCCATACATGACCACTGGAAAAACCATAGCCTTGACTAGACGGACCTTAGTTGGCAAAGTAATGTCTCTGCTTTTGAATATGCTATCTAGGTTGTTCATAACTTTCCCTCCAAGGAGTAAGCATCTTTTAATTTCATGGCTGCAGTCACCATCTGCAGTGATTTTGGAGCCCAAAAAAATAAAGTCTGACACTGTTTCCACTGTTTCTCCATCTATCTGCCATGAATTGATGGGACCAGATGCCACGATCTTAGTTTTCTGAATGTTGAGCTTTAAGCCAACTTTTTCACTCTCCACTTTCATTTCATCAAGAGGCTTTAGAGTTCCTCTTCACTTTCTGCCATAAAGGTGGTGTCATCTGCATGTCTGAGGGTATTGATATTTCTTCCAGCAATCTTAATTCCAGCCTGTGCTTCCTCCAGTCCAGTGTTTCTCATGATGTACTCTGCATATAAGTTAAATAAGCAGGGTGACAATATACAGCCTTGACATACTCCTTTTCCTATTTGGAACCAGTCTGTTTTTCCATGTCCAGTTCTAACTGTTGCTTCCTGATCTGCATATGGATTTCTCAAGAGGCAGGTCAGGTGGTCTGGGAGAATCTCTTGAAGAATTTTCCACAGTTTATTGTGGTCCACACAGTCAAAGGCTTTGGCATAGTCAATAAAGTAGAAATAGATGTTTTACTGGAACTCTCTTGCTGTTTTGATGATCCAGTGGATGTTGGCAATTTGATCTCTGATTCCTCTGCCTTTTCTAAAACCAGCTTGAAAATCTGAAAGTTCATGGTTCACATACTGCTGAAGCCTGGCTTGTAGAATTTTGAGCTATCTCATATATATATATACAATATAAAAGGGAAAAGGAAAACATATTCTTTCTTTGTGATGAGAAGTCTTTGGATTTACTGTTGTAGCAGCTTTCATATAAGATATATGTTTATCATGTTGTACATTACATCCCTAGTACTTTTTATAACTGGAAGTTTGCACCTTTCATGCTAGATGTATTTCAATTTATTGCCTCTTGAAAGTAAACTTTACAGGAAAAGGATATTGTTAGTTTGTTCTACTAGTAGTATACTTATATCAGCAGAATAGCAAATGCTCTAGATAAACATATAGACAGAAAGCAAAAGTTTAAAACCCATTAACCAATGTCCTGTTATTTGTACTTAATGTCATACAACTAATAGGTTAATCAACAGTTAAGACCTTTGAGATGGAATTTGTTCACTCATAGAATGTATTGCACTTCATTGTATTCCAGAATAGCACAAATCTCATTTCCTTACTTTTATTTCTTTGTATTAGACCTTTTCAATTTTAAATGGAATGTACCTGAATTAATTAGCACTTCATAAAGAAATAGAGTAGAAAGTTAAAAATTTTAGATCTATTTTTTTAAAAAGGTGATACAGATAACTATTTAATAAACTTTCCTTTACATGAAAGTCAAGGAATTTATTTTATTGGGACTGGACATAGGTTTTCTTATGCCCAAAGATGAAATAATTTTTCATTAAGAAATAGGAGGTTTTAGAGTTTGGATCTGCTTCTTCCTAGCCAGATAACACTGAGCTATATATATCAAAAAAAAAAAAAAAAAAGCTGTGGTTTTGACGTTTATTTCTTGCATTCATTCTGATTCCCACTTTCCTCATCCACAATGTGGAGATTCATGTCTTAGGTTATGTTAGAGAAGAAACAGATGCTGAACTGGAGGAGGTACATTGAATGGGGAGAGGTGCTTTCAGGAATGGCAAGAAGTGAGGGAAGAGGGGAAGCTGAACTCTATTCATCTGAAATAAAGGCCTCAATCAACCCCATGGGGGGCTCTGAACCGGAATATCCCTGGGATTATGATGTCTTGAATTGAGGTAAGTGATTCAGGCCTCTGTTAACATTTTATCAACAAGTTGTCGGGTGCAGGCTGCCCTGAGTACAGGGTATATAATGTTGAGGGAGACAGCGCTCTTTGGCTAAAGGAAATTGCTAGGAAGTTAGCTTAATAATCAACCCTTCTTTCAGCTGGAAAATGAATGTCTTGTTCATTCACTTGGTATGCTAACGTGTGCACTATGAATTTGGGTAAACTCTGGGAGTTGGTGATGGACAGGGAGGCCTGGCATGCTACAGTCCACGGGGTCGCAAAGAGTCGGACACAACTGAGTGACAACTGAACTGAAGAGTTGTCTTAAAAATATAGACCTATGTCTATGCATAGCATATACTTTCCATATTACAGTTAGTAGGAATTATTATTACTATATTTATTATGAGGATTCATATAATTTTTTTGAGGTACCTATGGGGTTACATGCAAATTGTTTAATAATTATTAAATCTATAAAATATAAAGTGAGTGTTTCCTTTCGAGGCCTGTCTCCAGCCAGTTGTTTCCCTGCATACATGAGAAAGAGCTAATTGGTCATTGCAATCATTATTACAATCCCTTGCATGAGATAGATGCATTTCTATCCATTCCTGCTGATGTTCCCTAACATGGAGTATACTACATGGAGATTTAATTCAAAAGCTAAATACAGACATGCATGGTGGCTCATAGTACGTGTTTAGAAGAGACTTCTTAAGCATTAAATTTTTTCATTGGCCAGTTAACTGGCTTTGAATTATTTTTAATGGATAAAACATTTCAGCAGTGTTCTCCAGAGACTGTTCTGATTTTAAATGGAGCATTTCCAATTAATCTAAGAAAGACATTATATAAACACAAGTTAACAATCTCATGGCAATAGATAACACAATATTGCTGCAAATTATTATAGCTTTATTCAGTAGGCAATTCAAAGAGTTATTCTAGACATAATCAAACCCATCCTTGCATCTCCACAGACTCTTTGGATGCAGGTATTATTGCCCATAATTAAACCCTAGGGTAGATGTTTAAGATGGATTACCATGTAGCCTTTTCTAAATCTTGAATTACTAAAATCCATTGACTACTTTTTGGAATTACTTGTCAGTTCTCTGGGGGTGTGTGTGTGTGTGTGAAGAGCAGTGGTGTGGTAAAAATGACTTTTAGAGAAATATGTTACAGCACCCAAAGAAGAATACGTATTTTTCACGCACCATTTGCCATTGGGCCTTTCCTACCCTTATGTGGGCATGCACGTTAAGTCACTTCAATCGTATCCAACTCTTTGCGACCCTATGGACTGCAGCCCTCCAGGTTCCTCTGTCCATGGGATTTTCTAGGCAAGAATACTGGAGTAGGTTGCCATGCCCTCCTCCAAGGGATCTCCCCAACCCAGGAATGGAACCTGTATCCCTTATGTCTCTTGCATCGGCAGGGGGTTATTTACCACTAGTGCCACCTGGGAAGCCCCTACCCTTATAACTCTTTCTTATTTGCCAGATTCATGAGTGTAAAAGTTTGATACTCATGGTTTAGTAAATCCTCAATAACATTTGAATGGATTTTTATTCAAGAGAAATTGATCTTAAAGAAGGATTTTGTTTTACTGAATAATCTAAATATATAGTGTCAAGGTACTTTTAAATGTTTTAATGTTTTGAATGTTTGAATATAGGGTGCAATGGCTTGCACTTTGTATGTATATCACTGAATATTTTTTGAAATTAATATCTACGTATTGTAGACTAGAATGGAAATGGCTAGACATAGGATGGCAGCCTGTGCATTCTAAGTTTCTTTAGCTCTTTCATGAAATATCATTTGAAAACACGGTTGCTAGTATGAATATAACTGATATTATAGGTATCTAACTGTGTGTCATTAATGAGAGCTTATGAGGCTTCTCTACTCCAAGTAACACTCACTTAATTTTACTTCACACAAGTAAGATAATTGTATGACAAGTACAGAGTCAGCCACAAAAACAATTGTAGTTATAGGTAGACCAACAGATAACACTGAGAGCATGATCAGATGGCAATAAGATGCTGAAATACATTTGTCTATGCTAAGGAGCGTCGCAAAGTAGTAGGTCATCAAAGACCAGTTTGAACTTATTTTGTATTTTATCCTCATTAGTTGAGATTTGTGAGCTGTTGACCACACAGTGCCTCTTAGGTTACTTTTTCCCAGAAAAGCTGGTTCTGAGCATAAGTAGTGCTTCAGTTTAAGAAGATTACAGAACATTTTCTTTCTTGCAAGTGTTATCCACACTTGATTGAGATGATGGGGCTCTGGCTTATATGAATGAGGAGGTAGTAGCTTATATCCTGAGGTAGCGTCAATGCTCACTTAGTGTTAAACACAACTGGAAACCCAACTGTTAAGAAGCTTGTCCAGTAATGTTAAGAAAGAATTTCAGATGTAAGATGTTCTAAAAACAAAGCTTTTGTGCTTGAGGAAGATTATTTACATTACTTTCACCTGCTGGAAATGAACAGACTATGTGTTTTCATTTCTCCTTCTCATATAGGAAATAAATGCTAAAGATGATACCAAAAGAATAAGTTCAGGGATATGCTAGTGTAAACTAGTTAATAATTCACTTAGCTTTCATTGAGAGTCAATTCTATACTAAACTCTGCTATCCACACCCCCAAATTGTGGTCACTTTTACTGTATCTTAGTTGACCTCATAATGTTAAAACAACACCATGAAAATCACAAAATTTGGGACATTTAAATTTTTTCTGCCAGTTAAGACAAGTACAAAGTAGAAACTTTATATCATAATTCAGAATTCTAAATACAAAATGGTAATTCTAATGCTTTTGAGCTCAAATATTTCCCAGTTACTTCCTGTTTCAGCCTTGGCTCTAGTATTAATATAAACATCTACACAGCACATTTTCTGAATGTGGCTTTGTTAGAGAAGGTATGAAGTAAGGAAAATAAGTTATTTTATTTATGGGAGCATATGATCTACAATTTGATTGAATTGAATGTGACTCAATAAGTTTAATTTTTATTTGCTATAGTTTATTATTGTGGTCTGGCAAATAATGTAAAAAAAAAAGAAAAAGAAATACTTAACTGAAAAAACAAATTTAAACCATGGCAAATCAGATAGATTAAATGTTGAGTGATAACCAATTTGCCTCTCATCCAGCTATATCCTATGATAGGTTGCATCATATTCAGGTGAACACTGATTTATTAAGAACCACAGGGCTACAAGGATCTGTAAGACATGGTGAGTTCTCTGATAAGTAACTTGCTTTCTCATAGCAAGATACAGCAAGAATATAAATAACTGTTATGTTTGGTAGATTATGATACATTCAACAGGAGAAATATACATGAAAGACTATTGGTATTTGAAGGAAACAAATAGCACCAAGAACTAAGTGACTCCAAATTTGGAAAAGTTAATACAGAACATGAATAGAAGGAAAAACACACAGAAATGAGGGGCAGGAGGAGGGTGAAATAATGGCGGGGGGGAGGAAGGGTCAAAAAAAACAGAGTGCAATTGTGTTCACAAGAAAGGAACCACAGGAATCTATTTTGATGTGCATCTCTTTGAGAAGGGAGGCTGAAATCAGAGTTAGGAAGCTATGGTTTTGGAACCAGCTCAGTTGCTACCTGTATGACTTTAGGCAAGTTACTTGAAAACATTGGTTACTGTCCAGTAATCTCTAAGTTCCTTTTTTAGCTTGGAAATGCTTTGCTTCTTTGGGCATTGGTACACAAAATTGTAAGGAATGTCATATTTATGCTCACATAATTAGGAACATGGGCTTATCAAAGCAGGCAAACAATGAAGGATTTGTGACTGTACGTGTGTGCTAAGTCACTCAGTTATGTCCAACTCTTTGCACACCCATGGACTGTAGCCCACCAAGCTCTTCTGTCCATGGGATTCTCCAGGCAAGAATACTGGAGTGGGTTCCTATGGCCTTCTCCAGGGGATCTTCCCAATCCAGGGATCAAACTCGAGTCTCTCATTTCTCATGCAGTGGCAGACATGTTCTTTACCACTAGTGCCACCTGGGACAGTACTTCATAATATTAAATGGAGACATCCTCATGGCTGGTTAGAATCGTGAAGGTTGGTACAGACATGGAGGCAGAAGATTAATGGGGTAGAAGTTTGAAAGACTTTTTCTGCTGAAAAAATAAAATCACTACGCTATGGAGTGGGATTGTAGAACATGTGATCAAGACTTAGTGTGAAGACAAGGGGGAATAAAATCACTACAGACTAAGGTGTTCTGGGAAATGGATCTAATTCAGATAATGCTTAAGGGCAGAGAGCGGGGGTTGCAGAGATTTTGTTACTAAAGACTGGAAGACAAATGCAAAGGAGGAAGTGAGTATAGGATCAGAAATGTTCAGGACGCTTGTGAGTAGAGAGAAAATGTATTATCCTCTAGAAGATCAACTGGCAGGCTCTTTTGTGCAAACTCTTCAGTATGGTATGGGGAAGGTGAACAAGGGGCAATGCAATGTTGTTGAGTATTTGTAAGCCAAGATAAGTCTGAGTCAGTCTCTTGGGGGTCACTGATCCTTTCTCCTGGGTTCTGGTGTACACAGGGTTCTATTTGTGCCCTCGAAGAGTCTGCTTTTCCAGTCCTGTGTAAGCTCTGACAGCTCTATGACGGGGTTAATGGTAACCTCCTCCAAGAGGGCTTATGGCCATACCCAAGACTGCTGAACCCAGAGCCCCTGCCCCTGCAGCAGGCCACTGCTAACCCATACCTCTGCAGGAGACCATCAAACACTCAAAGGTAGACCTGGCTCAGTCTTTGTGGGGTCTCCTTGTGCACACAACATTTTTCTTTTTTTTTTGAGCCCTTGAATGTCTCTGGTGGGTATGGGTTTTGATTCTAAACATGATTTCGCCCCCACTCCTCCCCACCGTCTTGCTGGGGCTGCTTCTTTGCCCTTGGTCATGGGGTTTCTTTTTTTGGTAGGATCCAACATTCTCCTGCCAATGGTTGTTCAGCAGTGAGTTGCAATTTTGGAGTTCTTGCAGGAGAAGATGAACACACTCCTGATCCAGACTTTCCTGTGAGTGTCCAGGAGTCTCTGGCAGAGGCTTGGGTCCATGGTGGCCTGCTGCAGGGTCCAGGCACATATTTTGGCCTCAGGTCAAAAACAGAGAGGGAACACAGACCTGCCCATAAACAGAAAATTGTATTAAAGATTTACTGAGAATGGCTCCACCCACCAGAACAAGACTCAGTTTCCCCCTTAGTCAGGCTCTCCCATCAGGAAGCTTCCATAAGCCTCTTATCTTTATCCATCAGAGGGCAGAAGAAACGAAAACTGCAATGACAGAAAACTAATCAACCTGATCACATGGACCACAGCCTTGTCTAACTCAATGAAACTATAAGCCATGCCATGTAGAGCCACCCAAGATGGATGTGTCATGGTGGAGGGTTCTGACAAAACATGGTCCACTGGACAAGGGAATGGCAAACCACTTCAGTGTTTTTGCCTTGAGAACCCCATGAACAGTATGAAAAGACAAAAAGGACAATGAAAGATGAACTGCCCAGGTTGATAGGTGCCAACGTGCTACTGGAGAACAGTGGAGAAATAACTCTGAAAAGAATGAAGAGACAGAGCCAAAGCAAAAACAACACCCAGTTGTGGATGTGACTGGTGATGGAAGTGAGGTCTGATGCTATAAATAACAATATTGCATAAGATCCTGGAATATTAGGACCATGAATCAGGGTAAATCAGAAGTATCACACAGGAGATGGCTAGAGAGAACACTGACATTTTAGGAATCAGTGAACTAAAATAGACTGGAATGGATGAATTCAACTCAGATGACCATTATATTTACTGCTGTGGGGAAGAATCCCTTAGAAGAAATGGAGTAGCCATCATAGTCAACAAAAGAGTCTGAAATGCAGTACTTGGACTCAATCTAAAAAATGACTGAATGATCGGTTTGTTTCCAAGGCAAACCATTTAATATCACAATAATCCAAGTCTATGCCGCAATAGGTAACACTGAAGCTGAACTTGAACAGTTCTATGAAGACTACAAGACCCTCTAGAACTAATACTCAATAAAGATGTCCTTTTCATTATAGGGGGCTAGAATGCAAAAGTAGGAAGTCAAGAAATACCTGGAGTAACAGTCAAATTTGGCCTTGGAGTACACAATGAAGCAGGGCAAAGGCTAATAGAGTTTTGCCAAGAGAACACACTGGTAATAGCAAACACCCTCTTCCAACAACACAAGAGAAGACTACACATGGACACCACCAAATAGTCAATACCGAAATCAGATTGATTATATTCTTTGCAGTCAAAGATGGATAAACTCTATACAGTTAGCAAAAACAAGACCACGAGCAGACTGTGGCTCAGATCATGAACTCCTTATTGCCAAATTCAGACCTAAATTGAAGAAAGCAGGAAAAACCATTTAGATATAGACCATTTAGATATGACCTAAATCAAATCTCTTGTGATTTTACAGTAGAAGTGACAAATAAATTCAAGGGATTAGATCTGATAGATGGACTGCCAGAAGAAATATGGATGAAGGTTCATGACATTGTACAGGAGGCATGATCAAGACCATCCCCAAGAAAAAGAAATGAAAAAAGGCAAAATGGTTGTCAGAGGAGGCCTTACAAATAGCTGAGAAAAGATGAGTAAAAGGCAAAGGAGAAAAGGAAAGATATACCATTTGAATGGAGAGTTTCAAAGAATAGCAAGGAGAGGTAAGAAAGCCTTTCTCAGTGATCAATGCAAAGAAATAGAGGAAAACAATAGAATGGGAACAACTAGAGATCTCTTCAAGAAAATTAGCGATATCAAGGAAATATTTCGTGCTAAGATGGGCACAATAAAGAACAGAAATGATATGGTCCTAACAGAGGCAGAAGATATTAAGAAAAGGTAGCAAGAATATACAGAAGAACTGTACAAAAAAGGTCCTAATTACCTACATAATCACGATGATGTGATCACTCAATTCTGGACAGACATCCTGGAATGCGAAGTCAAGTGGGCCTTAGGAAGCATCACTATGAACAAAGCTAGTGGAGGTGATGGAATTCCAGTTGAGCTATTTCAAATCCTTAAAGATGATGCTGTGAAAGTGCTGCTTTCAATATGCTAGCGAATTTGGAAAACTCAACAGTGGCCACAGGACTGGAAAAGGTCAGTTTTCATTCTGATCCCAAAGAAAGACAATGACAAAGAATGTTCAAACTGCTGAAAACTGAACTCATTTTACACCTTAGCAAAGTAATGCTTAAAAGTCTCCAAGCCAGGCTTCAGCAGTTACGTGAACCAAGAACTTTCATATGGTCATGCTGAATTTAGAAAAGCTGAGGAAGTCGCTTAGTCATTTCCAACTCTTTGTGACCCCATGGACTGTAGCCCACCAGACTCCACTGTCCATGGGATTCTCTAGGCAAGAATACTGGAGTGGGTTGCCATTTCCTTCTCCAGGGCATCTTCCTGACCCAGGGATCAAACTCAGGTCTCCCGTATTGTGGGGAGATGCTTTAACCTCTAGAGAAGCCTAAACAGAAAAACTGAGGAACCAGAGATCAAATTGCCAACATCTGCTGGATCATTGAAAAGGAAGAGATTTACAGAAAAATATCTACTTCTGCTTTATTGACTACACCAAAGCCTTTGTGAAAGTGCTGTACTCAATATGTCAGCAAATTTGGAAAACTCATTAGTGGCCACAGGAATGGAAAATGTCAGTTTTCATTCCTATCCCAAAGAAAGGCAAAGCCAAAAAATGTTCAAACTACCACAAATTATGCTCATTTCACACGCTAGCAAAGAAATGCTTAAAATTACTTATGCTTAAAAAAATCTGTCGTGTCTGACTGTCTGTGAACCCACTGGGTTTGGACTTCAGCCCACCAGACTCCTCTGTCCAAGGAATTCCCCAGGCAAGAATACTGAAGTGGGTTGCCAATTTCTTCTCCATTTGGCTGTGGAAAATTCTTAAGAGATGGGAATACCAGACCACCTGACCTGCCTCTTGAGAAATCTTAAGCAGGTCAAGAAACAACAGTTATAACTGGACATGGGACAAAAGATTAGTTCCAAATTGGGAAAGGAGTATATCAAGGCTGTATATTGTCACCCTGCTTATTTAATTTATATGAAGAGTACATCATGTGAAATGCCAGACTGGATGAAGAACAGGCTGGAATCAAGATTGCTGGAGAAAATATCAACAACCTCAGATATGCAGATGACACCACTCTTATGGCAGAAAGTGAGGAAGAACTAAAGAGCCTTTTGATGAAAGTAAAAGAGGAGAGTGAAAAACTTGGCTTAAAATTCAACATTCAGAAAACTAAGATTTGGCATTTGGTCCCATCACTTCCCTGGTGGCTCAGACAGTAAAAACATCTGGCTACAATGCGGGAGACCCGGGTTTGATCCCTAGGTTGGGAAGATCCCCTGGAGAAGGAAATGGCAGCCCACTCCAGTATTGCTGCCTGGAAAATCCCATGGACAGAGGAGCCCGGCAGGCTGCAATCCATGGGGTCACAAAGAGTCAGACACAACTGAGTGACATCACTTTCACTTTCCCATCACTTCATGGCAAATAGATGGGGAAACAATGGAAACAGTTGAGACTTTTTTTTCTTGGGCTCCAAAATCACTGCAGATGGTGACTGCAGCCATGAAATTAAAAGACATTTGCTCCTTGGAAGAAAGTGAGGTGAAGTTGCTCAGTCGTGTCTGACTCTTTGAGACCCCATGGACTGTAGGCTGCCAGGCTCCATCCATGGGATTTTCCAGGCAAGAATACTGGAGTGGGTTGCCATTTCCTTCTCCAGGGGATCTTCCTGACCCAGGGATCAAACCCGGGTCTTCCACATTGCAGGCAGACGCTTTACCATCTGAGCCACCTTGGAAGAAAAGCTACGACTAACTTGGCATATTTAAAATCAGAAACATTACTCTGCCAACAAAGGTCTGTCTAGTCAAAGCTATGGTTTTTCCAGTAGTTATGTGTGAGTGTGAGAGTTGGACTGTAAAGAAAGTTGAGCACCAAAGAATTGATGCTTTTGAACTGTGGTGCTGGAAAAGACTCTTGAGAGTCCCTTGGACTGCAAGGAGATCCAATCAGTCCATCCTGAAGGAAATCAGTCCTGAATATTCATTGGAAGGAATGATGCTGAAGCTGAAACTCTAATACTTTGGCCACCTGATGTGAAGAACTGACTCGATGGAAAAGACCCTAATGCTGGGAAGGATTGAAGGTGGGAGGAGAAGGGGACAACAGAGGATGAAATAGTTGGATGGCATTACTGACTCCATGGACATGAGTTTGAATAAATTTGGGGAGTTTGTAATGGACAGGGAAGGCTTGCATGCTGTAGTCCATGGAGTCACAAAGAGTTGGACACAACTGAGTGACTGAATTGACTGATATATGTGTTTGTGCCATATGTATCTCCACATATGTTTTTTTCATATCAGTGTGAAAAAAATATTTTTATGTGATATTTATTTTAATTCACAGCAAATTATAAATAATCCCAGACAAATGTTTCCAGAACTCCTCAAACTTAAGTTCTGTTGGAGAGAGCTGCAGGAAAAACATGAGCTACCAGACCAGGTGCCTAGATAGAACTAGTGAAAAGGCCTATAACCCTGCTGGAAACCACTCTTCTGCAGGTTGACCTGGGATGTGTATCTTGGATGGCAGCAGGTTCTGGATACAAAATATGAGGTGCAGAAACACCAATTGATCTTGACAGGATGAAAATGGACTGGTACACTAATTGGAAAAGCTGGCAGAGGACTTGGTTTGAGATAGCTGGGAAAAACTGTTCTGATTACAGTGTTAGAACAAAAAGAACATCAATCTTTGCTTTTACTTTTAAGGGATTGCTTTCTGTAAAGGTTTAATCCCAACTTAAAGATGATCTGACCTGGGTTCTATTCCTCACATCACATAAGAAGTATTCACTTTTGAGTCATGTGATATTTTTTCTTTCCTTTTCTATAGAAATAAAAAATTGTTCAGTGGTAATATTTAGTTTACTTTATAGAATTATTAAATAAGAAAAGCTATGAGGTGCCAGGAGAATATGTAGTTCTAACATATTTAAATACCATTTCTAGGTTTTTTAAGACTGCCTGGTTACTCAGTGGTAAAGAATTGCCTACCACTGCCAGAGAAGTGGGTTTAGTCCCTGGGTTGGGAAGATGCCTTGGAGGAGGAAATGGCAACCCACTCCAGTATTTCTGCCTGGGAAATGCCATGGACAGAGGAGCCTGGCAGGCTATAGTCCATGGTAGGACATGACTGAGCACACATGCATGATGTATGAGATATAACACGTATATAATATTATATATAGTATATATATTCAGGTCCTCTAATATATATGATATATAATTCTATGCAGGCATATGGTAGATTTAAATGACTTTTAGGACTTCCTTTTTTCTCATCAAAAGGAGAAACCATTTATTCTTTTTTCTCTTTGTTTGGTATCTATATAGATGATTTACGTTAACTTATTGTGGTAATCACTTACCAATACATGTAAGTTAAATCATTATGCTGTACACCTTAAACATCTACAGTGCTGATGTCAATAAAACTGAAAAAAGGGGAGTTATATGAAAATTCTAAATATATTAAGAACTGACAGCATCTATATTTTAGTTTTGGCCACTCAGTTCAGTTCAGTCGCTGAGTCGTGTCTGACTCTTTGCGACCCCATGAACCTCAGCACACCAGGCCTCCCTGTCCATCACCAACTCCCGGAGTTCACTCAGACTCGCAGCCATCGAGTCAGTGATGCCATCCAGCCATCTCATCCTCTGTCGTCCCCTTCTCCTCCTGCCTCCAATCCCTCCCAGCATCAGGGTCTTTTCCAATGAGTCAACTCTTCGCATGAGGTGGCCAAAGTACTGGAGTTTCAGCTTTAGCATCATTCCTTCCAAAGAAATCCCAGGGCTGGTCTCCTTCAGAATGGACTGGTTGGATCTCCTTGCAGTCCAAGGGACTCTCAAGAGTCTTCTCCAACACCATACTTCAAAAGCTTCAATTCTTCGGTGCTCAGCCTTCTTCACAGTCCAACTCTCACACCCATACACGACCACTGGAAAAACCATAGCCTTGACTAGATGGATTTTAGTTGGCAAAGTAATGTCTCTGCTTTGGAATATGATATCTAGGTTGGTCATAATTTTTCTTCCAAGGAGTAAGCATCTTTTAATTTCATGGCTGCAGTCACCATCTGCAGTGATTTTGGAGCCCCCAAAAATAAAGTCTGACATTGTTTCCACTGTTTCCCCATCTATTTCCCATGAAGTGATGGGACGAGATGCCATGATCTTCGTTTTCTGAATGTTGAGCTTTAAGCCAACATTTTCACTCTCTTCTTTCACTTTCATCAAGAGGCTTTAGAGTTCCTCTTCACTTTCTGTCATAAGGGTGGTGTCATCTGCATATCTGAGGTTATTGATGTTTCTCCCGGCAATCTTGATTCCAGCTTGTGTTTCTTCCAGTCCAGCATTTCTCATGATGTACTCTGCATATAAGTTAAATAAGCAGGGTGACAATATCTAGCCTTGATGTACTCCTTTTCCTATTTGGAACCAGTCTGTTGTTCCATGTCCAGTTCTAACTGTTGCTTCCTGACCTGCATGCAGGTTTCTCAAGAGGCATGTTAGGTGGTCTGGTATTCCCATCTCTTTCAGAATTTTCCACAGTTTATTGTGGTCCACACAATCAAAGGCTTTGGCATAGGCAATAAAGCAGAAATAGATATTTTTCTGGAACTCTCTTGCTTTTTCCATGATCTCGCAGATGTTGGCAATTTGATCTCTGGTTCCTCTGCCTTTTCTAAAACCAGCTTGAACATCAGGAAGTTCATGGTTCATGTATTGCTGAAGCCTGGCTTGGAGAATCTGAGCATTACTTTACTAGCATGTGAGATGAGTGCAACTGTGCGGTAGCTGGAGCATTCTTTGGCATTGTCTTTCTTTGGGATTGGAATAAGAAGTGACCTTTTCCAGTCCTGAGGCCACTGCTGAGTTTTCCAAATGTGCTGGCATATTGAGTGCAGCACTTTCACAGCATCATCTTTCAGGATTTCAAACAACTCAACTGGAATTCCATCACCTCCACTAGCTTTGTTCATATTGATGCTTTCTAAGGCCCACTTGAGTTCACATTCCAGGATGTCTGGCTCTAGATTAGTCATCACACCATCATGATTATCTGGGTCATGAAGATCTTTTTTGTACAGTTCTTCTGTGTATTCTTGCCACCTCTTCTTAATATCTTCTGCTTCTGTTAGGTCCATGAGCATTCTTTGGCATTGCCTTTCTTTGGAATTGGAATGAAAACTGACCTTTTCCAGTCCTGTGGCCACTGCTGAGTTTTCCAGATTTGCTGGCATATTGAGTGCAGCACTTTCACAGCATCATCTTTCAGGATTTGAAACAATTCAACTGGAATTCCATCACCTCCACTAGCTTTGTTCATAGTGATGCTTTCTAAGGACCACTTGACTTCACATTCCAAGATGTCTGGCTCTAGATTAGTCATCACATCATCATGATTATCTGGGTCATGAAGATCTTTTTTGTACAGTTCTTCTGTGTATTCTTGCCACCTCTTCTTAATATCTTCTGCTTCTGTTAGGTCCAGACCATTTCTGTCCTTTATTGAGCCCATCTTTGCATGAAATGTTCCCTTGGTATCTCTAGTTTTCTTGAAGAGATCTCTAGTCTTTCCCATTCTGTTCTTTTCCTCTATTTCATTGCATTGATTGCTGAAGAAGGCTTTCTTATCTTTTCTTGCTATTCTTTGGAACTCTGCATTCAGATGCTTATATCTTTCCTTTTCTCCTTTGCTTTTTGCCTCTCTTCTTTTCACAGCTATTTGTAAGCCCTCCCCAGACAGCCATTTTGCTTTTTTGCATTTCTTTGCAATGGGGATGGTCTTGATCCCTGTCTCCTGTACAGTGTCATGAACCTCATAGATCTTGTTAATTTTAGAATGTTTGAAGGTTTCCCTGGCCTGTAATCTTTTGGCACAGTAGCACACCCCTCCCTCATATCATGACAATAAAATGTATCTCTAGACTTTGCCAGATGTCTTCTGTACCCATCAGGTATGCTTAATTATACCAGGCATAATCAAAATTATACACATCAGGAATGCTTGTGATGGGTAAAATTGTACCCAAAGGGTATAAATTATACCCATTGAGAACCTCTGCGTAGATGATGGCTTGTGTATAAGGAGACAACGTCTCTGTAATTTGGAGATGAGGACTCTGGCAGAATTCTCTGCCCCACAGGAACCAATGTCTCTTGTAACAATCTATAGGTACAACTTCCAAGGTCCCCAAAGTCAGAAGAGTCACCAACTACACTAAGCTCTAATTTATGTCTAATCTTATCAGATATTAACTTTCCTCTCAGTCGAGAAACAATACAGAAATGTTGCTTAAAAACATAATTGGCATTCTTCCCTTGTCATGGAGATCAGAGTTAGAACTTTAGAAGAAGATCAGAGTCTCATGCAGTAGGGATTTTTTTTTTTTTTCCAAATGCATCTGTTAAACTTTTTTGGTAATTCTTTTGCTTGAGTGTTTTTCTTCATTTGGTCATAATAATTGCTGTTGTATAAATTATGAAAGTATGTTTCCAATATACCTTACTTTTTGTCTCTTAACTTGCTGTTTGTCTCATTTCCTCTTTTACTGCTGTGTTTATGTTCTTTCTTTGCTGGACTTTCAGCAGGTATCTGGGTTTGGGAGGCAGTAGCTGTATTTTATTCTTCAATCATTTTGATCATCTTATGAATTTCTTTCTTCTGGCAAATGAATATTTCCTTGGGCTTTAAGGATTCTAGTAGGCAAAAGCAAAAATCCTTCCAACAGGAAACTTTGAAACTAAACTGACCACACATTGTGAATTTGAAAGACATTTTCTGTTGATTTCATACTTATTAGAATTATTTTAAAATTGGAATTTACTTTCTTCTTAATTACAGAGTATTTCCAAAAGGAAAGGAGTCAAATAATGATTTTGAAAATCCGTCAATATGTGGAATAATAAATTAAATGAAAGTATTTTTTCTTGAGAAGGATAAGTATGTAGCATGAGTACCTAAATTTAAGAGAGATTTAAATATGCAAAATTAATCAGGGGAAGAAAATGTTCAAAATTAAGCAGGAAGTAGAAAAACATTTAAGAAAAATGGGACAATATTTCTTCAGTTCAGTTCACTTCAGTCGCTCAGTCATGTCCGACTCTTCGCGACCTGCAGCATGTCAGGCCTCCCTGTCCATCACCAACTCCGGAGTTTACTCAGATTCATGTCCACTGAGACAGTGAGCCATCCAACCATCTCATCCTCTGTCGTCCCCTTCTCCTCTCGCCTTCAATCTTTCCCAGCATCAGGGTCTTTTCAAATGAGTCAGCTCTTCACATCAGGTGGCCAAAGTATTGGAGTTTTAGAATCAGCATCAGTCCTTCCAATGAACATTCAGGACTGATTTCCTTTACGATGGACTGGTTGGATCTCCTTGCAGTCCAAGGAACTCTCAAGAGTCTACTCCAGCACCACATCAATTNCCAGCATCAGGGTCTTTTCAAATGAGTCAGCTCTTCACATCAGGTGGCCAAAGTATTGGAGTTTTAGAATCAGCATCAGTCCTTCCAATGAACATTCAGGACTGATTTCCTTTACGATGGACTGGTTGGATCTCCTTGCAGTCCAAGGAACTCTCAAGAGTCTACTCCAGCACCACATCAATTCTTCAATGCTCAGCTTTCTTTGTAGTCCACCTCTCACATCCATACATGACTACTGGAAAAGCCATAGCCTTGACTAGACAGAACTTTGTTGACAGTAATGTCTCTGCTTTTTAATATGCTGTCTAGGTTGGTCATAACTTTTCTTCCAAGTTGTTTCTTAGCATTTAGTTATTTGTATTAAAATGTATGGTTGAAGTGGTAGAAATAATCTGATTTCTTCAGCTGTTCTGAGTTTCTGTTTGTGTCAATATATTCCCTATTGATCCTTGTGTTTGAAATGTATGTTCTTAAACATGAGCTAACTACTTTGTGTATAACATAAGATACAACATAAGGTAAAGTATAACACTTTACTGCTCAGTGAAAGTGAAAGTTGCTCAGTTGTGTTCAACTCTTTGCAACCCCATGGACTATATCACCCATGGAATTCTCCAGGCCAGAATACTGGAGTGGGTAGCCATCCCCTTCCCCAGGGCATCTCCCCAACCCAGGTTTCAAACCCAGGTCTCCCACATTGCAGCCTGATTCTTTACCAGCTGAGCCATTCAGGGAAGCCCAAGAATATTGGGGGTGGGTAGCCTATCCCCTTCTCCAGTGGATCTTCTTGACTCATGAATTGAACCAGAGTCTCCTGCATAACAGGCAGAGTCTTTATCAGCTGAGCTACCAGGGAAGCCCTATAGTTCAGTTAAAAATAGAAGTAATTTAACTATATGAGGTTTCTGCTTGATGTGCTAACTTGAAACCGTAAGAAACAAATGTATAAACTGATTGATCACACATAAATAGATACAGATGCATTTTATGAAAATATTTAGAGAGAGATAAATACATATTATGTATATCAATCTGAATTAGTGTAGGCTCCTTAAAGAGGGCATGTTTATTGAGTGAGCACTCATTATGTTTTTTCTTCTTTGTTGTCTTTTATGATGTTGAGATGCTAGTTCTGTTTTTACCTTCAATTTGTGCCTTTATTAGGGCTTTCCTGGTAGCTCAGCTGATAAAGAATCTGCCCACAATGTGGGAGATTTGGGTTCAGTCCCTGCGTTGGGAAGATCACCTGGAGAAGGGGAAGGCTGCCCACTCCAGTATTCTGGCCTGGAGAATTCCATGGACTGTGTAGTCCATGGGGTTGCAGAGTGTCAGACAAGACTAAGCAACTTTCACTGCGTCTTTACTGCTATTTTTCTTTCTTTCCCCAAATTAGGTTTTGGTCTCATATTGTTCTCCTACTTTGTGCTCTCTCGCTTGGCAATATAATGATTTAAACTATCATTGCTACGCATATCTGACAGAATGTGGTTCACTGAAGAAGGGAATGGCAAGCCACTTCAGTATTCTTGCCTTGAGAACCCCATGAACAGTATGAAAAGGCAAAATGATAGGATAGCAAAAGAGAAACTCCCCAAGTCAATAGGTGCCCAATATGCTACTGGAGATCAGTGGAGAAATAACTCCAAACAGAATGAAGGGATAGAGCCAAAGCAAAAACAATCCCCAGTTATGGATGTGACTGGAGATAGAAGCAAGATCCGATGCTGTAAAGAGCAATATTGCATAGGAACCTGGAATGTCAGGTCCATGAATCAAGGCAAATTGGAAGTGGTCAAACAAGTGATGGCAAGGGTGAACGTCGACATTCTAGGAATCAGCGAACTAAAATGGACTGGAATGGGTGAATTTAACTCAGATGACTATTATATCTACTACTGTGGGCAGGAATCCCTCAGAAGAAATGGAGTAGCCATCATGGTCAACAAAAGAGTCCGAAATGCAGTACTTGGATGCAATCTCAAAAATGACAGAATGATCTCTGTTCGTCTCCAAGGCAAACCATTCAATATCACAATTATCCAAATCTATGCCCCAACCAGTAATGCTGAAGAAGCTGAAGTTGAA
>SJXQ01008877.1:0-90318 GCA_006408695.1 Aepyceros melampus | reverse complement strand
CCCTTAAATCTATTTCTCACTTCCACTGTATAATCATAAGGGATTTGATTTAGGTCATAACTGAATGGTCTAGTGGTGTTCCCTACTTTCTTCAATTTCAATTTGAATTTGGTAATAAGCAGTTCATGATCTGAGCCACAGTCAGCTCCTGGTCTCGTCTTTGTTGACTGTATAGAGTTTCTCCATCTTTGGCTGCAAAGAATATAATCAATCTGATTTCGGTGTTGACCATCTGGTGATGTCCATGTGTAGAGTCTTCTCTTATGTTTGCCACTACAGAAGATGAAAACCACTTAAGTACAATAAAGTAGTTGATATTATATTAAAAGCATAGAAAGCATACTTATGGAATTTCCCATATTCCAGGATGAGAAGCGGCCCAGAAGTTTGCAGGAAAGAGCTGAAAAATTGCCCAAGTTGGCTGCACTCTGTTTTCTCAGTCTGATGTTCTGGTGTCTCTCCCCTAGAGTTTCCTGTTTCTTCTCTCCTTTCAGTTTCTTCACCTCTGTGAACTTCTAAGAATAAAATATTTAAATGGGTTGACTTCCAAGTCAGCTTTTGGTTGCGGTTTGTGTTTACTAGGTAAATTTGCAAGCTGGATTTTTTTTTTTTTTTTTTTCTCTTCTTTTTCTTTAGATTAGGAATCTTTTTTGCATGCTGGTTGGTTATTTGAGACACTGGCACGTGGCCAAGGAGAACCATGTGAACCAGCCATTTCCCTCACTTCATCCGGGAGCTCAGCTCAAAATCAGTTGAGTTCTTTAATCCTCCAAATAAAGCTTCAGTCTCCAGGTCAAACTCTTGATCTAGTTCCTCTTCATTCTTTGGAGTTTTGTAAACATCTCGAAGTAGAAACCTAGGAGGTAAAGAGATGGTTATGGGGCTAGCATTGCTTCTTGTGACAAAAGATTCCAGTGCCGACACTGAGAGTTTTCTTGGGGTCTGGGTTCCTGAAATGAGCTGAATGCAGACCTCTCTCATGTTTGTTAATTGCAGGTCTGGGGCTGCCACAGATTTGGGAGCAGAAGAGACTTTCAGCACTTTTGAAATAACTCTAACAAAACAAGCCACAGATTTCACCTAGGAGAACTATGTAATACATAATCTCCATATTGCATCCCTAACCTGTTTTATTTCTGTTGCAAAAATAAAAATTAGAACTCTCCTGATAGCAGTGATCTAAACCCAAGCAATTCTGCAGCTGATGGGAGTTAGGCAATGTTTAAGCTTTCCAGTTTATTGATAAATAAAATGTTGCAGTTTATTGATAAATAGTGGCTAATTTATATAGATTTTTGAATGTCTGCCTCATATTTTCATTTCAGGGATTTAAGTGTTAATTTCTTTAAAAATATAATTTCTACAATTTGAATGGAAGTGTGGTGAATTAGATATCACTGACACCATCTTGGGGCTTCCCCCATGGCTCAGATGGTAAAGAATCTGCCTGCAATATGGGAGACCCAGGCTTGATCCCTGGATTGGGAAGACCTCCTGGAAAAGAGCATGACAACCCACTTCAGTTTTCTTGCCTGGAGAATTCTATGGATAGAGGAGCCTGGCAGGCTACAGTCCATGGGGTCACAAAGAGTTGGACTCGACTGAGCGACTTCACTTTTGCTTTGACACCAGCTTGTAAATTAACTCTGAAAAGGGCTGATTTTTCCAAAGTGTGCATTAGTTTTGTTTTCATCCTTAAGTTTGATTTGCATTACTTTGACTAAAGAAGCAGCATCACATTCAGTGCAACAGTCAAGGTTTAGCCAAGATCCAAGTGCTGAAATGCCTGAGTAGCTTGTTGTGAAGCCTTCTTTGACTTGTCAGCTTAGGAATCTGGCATTTTGGCAATCTGGCAGCTAGAGAGCAAGAAGACTGTGCCCCGCTCTGACTGGACTCTCTGGGCATCCTCAAACACACCGTGAGCCTAGCACACTCGCCTTGAAAGAGTGAAGTCACTGGTACTCCATCGTGCCGATAGGTACATAGCTGCACTGGTCAGAGGGCTGTTCCACCCCCCAGCAGGTTACCTTTCTGCTCAAGCGACTGGGGAGACAGCTTCCTCTGTCTTCCCTCTGAATCTTCCTCATGTATTCATGGTCAGTGTAATTTCATGCCTTTGAGTGTTAATTTTTCCAGTAAACAATAATACTAATCATGACGGTGAGGGTAAATAGCATGTGGCATCAATTATTTTTTTGTTAACTGTAAATACTCTAGTAAGCGTTTGACAAATTCAGAGTTTATACTCTAAATTCTGGATTTTCTAGTCAGGATCAAGTAGAGAGCATTAAAAATAGGCAACAAAATTTGAAGGGAGATTTAGTCTACCTCTCTGCCTGTTTCTTTGTTTTCACTCCCTCAATAATTACCAAATTTAGTTCTTTTTTTCCTTTCAATTTTCACAAGTGGTGTCTGAGTGCTTCTTCTTGTAAAAGAAAAAAAAAAAAAAAAGCAGAGACATACTGAATAAATTCTGAAGTGCTTTCCCGTTAAAATGCTCATCCTTTCTCCCTCAGTGTAACTTCACTTTCTTCCTTGGAAGAGGTGATTATTTTCCTCAGTTAGGTAACCAGTGGTGCTCCTGAGCATTTTTGAAAGATGACTCTTCTACATCTGTGCTATATAATGTATGAAGCACGGCTAGTGTGATTAAGGAACTGAATTCTTAATTCTATTTTATTTTAATTAATTTAAATTTACATTTTTATAGTACATGTGACATAGGAGCTCCCATATGAGATAGCACAGGTTTTTCATCTGTCTCTAGGGCTGTTGCAATAGACTTTATCAGGGTCTCTGTACTTAGGCTCGTATTTCTCTTTACTAGCATGAGCCTTATACAAATTATATCATATTTCTCTGCTACTACAAATCCTTCAATGAGTCCCATTTCACCATGATGTCATTCTAAAGCTGTTTGAAAGATACATAAGGCTCATTATGAACTGGTATTTTCATACCTTCATCTCCTACCATTCCTTAAGTTCATCGGAAATGTCATGATTTCTCTTGCTCAGTACCTTTTCACATGCTGTTCCCTCATCTGTCTAACAAATTTCATCAAGTCTCAGATAGCTTCCATCCCCTCAACATTTTTTGTCCCATAAACTTCCCCAGCAGCTATAGGTACTTTCTATCTCTGTATCTTTCAAGCCACAACACAGAAAACCAGTAGGTACTGAATAAATGCCAGTTCCCTTCTCTTATTCTCTCTGCTAGCACCAAGGATGATTATTAGCTCTCATGTAAAACTTTGTACTGCATAACTGAGGGAGGAAAAAAAAAGCCCAGGAGGAAGTAATTTTATGACAGTGTAAATTTCACAGGGGGGAGTGGGCAAAGATGAATCTCCTTTATTCACAAATACTCTTAATTTCTTAAAACAATGCATGGCACAGATTAGAAGCATAATAAATATATGTAGCATAAACAGATTATCAAATGTATTTTCACATTTTTTTATGGCTATCCATTTTGACCTTCTGAAGTACTTAAATTCTGACAAACAACTGCCAGGTTAAAATAATTTTTGTGAATTGACAAAATATATAATTGAAAACAGCCACAAACCCCCAAATCTGCCCATTCTTTTATGGTTGCTGCTTCCCTCAGGCAAAGAAAATGATTGCTTTAGGAGAAAAATACATAAATAAACAAAATACCCAAACATTATCTCATTGAGATGGAATCTCAAGCAATATTTGTCTAAATCACCTGTCCCTCACACTCTGAACCTCATTCCTGCTGAAGCCCAGCACAGCACATTTTGTTATTTTTCACTACTCTTCCATTTTAACATAATCAGCGGATGTAATTAAAGCTCATTTATTACCCATTAGTAAGTACTCAATTAAATACTTTGTTTACCATTAAACTCAATGGCTTCCGATGCAGAAGTTCACTGCTACCTGAGCTGATTGGACCCTTATCTAGTAGGCTCCATTAATATTAATTTGTGGTTAACTTTTACTTAATCTAAAAATCTGTTTCTTATCTACAGGATTATGTTCATATCCAAACCAATTTGTATTAATTTTGAGAGTCAACTATCAGGGGACATCATGTCAAAATTGTTAATGACTCCTTAATATAAAATATCTATTGTGTTCTGTTCATAGTCATATTCTTCAACTGAGTAAAGCTATTAAGTTAAAAAAAATCTATTAAGCATAACTTTGTCACATTACTGGCTTATTACTCTTGATTTCATTACCTATTCTCTAGATATTTGGATATATTATCTCAATATTTTTTATTCAGTCTTGATTGTCCATTTATATGAACAGGCATTTTATCTCTTTAAGCAAGATATGAGTTTTATAAATGATTCAGTATTTTGGTGAGCCATTTTCTTTAAGACATGAAGCAAATAGTTGTGCTAATATGAATATTACTTATTCAAGATGTTATATCAATTTTCTCATTAGTATCTAGTGTTTTAGCATTTTAAACACTTTCCAGTTGCCATCTGTACAATATTTTCCTCTCCTATTGGACATAGTCCAAAAGTAAAAGCACTGACAGATATTTATAGAGTGCTAGCTGAATGTTTTAAAATGTTATATTATTTGTTAAGGATGTTGTTTTTAATGAAACTGCTTATAACGTGAAAACATAAAATGCTTTCATTTAACTATTTGTTTTTATCCCCTGAAAATTTCTCATTCTAGTATGTGAAGAATGATGCTCTTTTTGATTTACTACACAAATCCACCACAGATTTTTCTTAAAGATTCACTGAGATTGGACTTTCATAAGCCCATCTCAAAGTTTCCTTATTATGTTCATGCTTGTCATCAAAAATAAACTACAGGCATTTTAATTATAACATCATAATATCATCTCATTCATTAATGAAGATTAACCTCCTTTCTCAATATTCAATGTCCATTATTTTTTAATTATCTCAAATGTGGTTCATACTCAGAGTTTCTCATTAGGACAAATTCATATTTTCTTTCCTCATTGTTTGCAGTTCATTCAGAGCCTGCTAATGGTGAATATACAACTGCTTTTAATTTCTAAGAGCTATTCTGAAGGTTGAGACTGGGTAGGAATCATCTAGTTTCATAACCACATGTTATTCGTGAGACTTTCTTTTAACTTGATCCTTTCAGTTGAAATCCTTTGAGGTGTTGGAGAAATTTCTCCTACTGCTGTATTTTCTCTGATGGACTTAATATCAATCAAAATAAAAATTCTTATTAAAATATAAAACTAGAGGAATCTAGGCTATTCATTTGATTCCAAAAGAATATCATAGACCAAAGTGTAGATTAGCTATATAATTTCTGTATTCATGGATATATTAAAGAAAGTACCTCCCAAACTTCATCATTTTACATGTTTGTATTTTCATGTTCATTACGTACAACAAAACTGTTGCTCAGTATGCACAACATATTTTCATATTGTCCATCATATTTGTATTTTTTCTTTGAAAAGTAAAATGAAAGTTTTGTTTATAAAGGTAACACAGGTAGAAATGAGGGAAGGTATACAATTGTAGGAAAATGAAAATCTGAAATTGTACATCTGAATGGTGATTGATATTAACACTTTGACATAGTGCCTGGTATCTCAATGCATTGATATCCATACATGCAGTCATTTATTCAATAGGTATGCACTGTGTACTTATTATGATCTAGTCATGATCTAGACTCAGATATGTTGTAAGCAAAATATTAAACCTTTACTTTGTGGAGCTAATTTTGTTGAGGGCAATTGTAAATTAAAAAAAAATACATAGCGAAATTTCAGATAAGTTCTGTGAGGGAAAATAAAATAGGGTAAAAGGATAAAGAATGATTGGAGGGGATATTTATTTCAGGTAGGATGATCAGGGAAAGCCTCTCTGAGGAGACACTGGAACAGAGCCCGCAAGCAAGGGAAGAACCTTGAAATGTCTAGAGGCTAAACATATGAGGAGGAGGTGGTATCTTCCGGCTCTAAGGCAGGAATGGGGTTGGGAGGTTAGAAAGACAGCATAAGGGACTGTGAGGACCGATTAGAGGGAAAGCAATGATGTTGGAGAGGTAGGAGGGTGGGTGTCTTGTAGGTCAAGGTACAGAGAAGAGTTTTTATTTTAAGTGTTAGTGTAGCTTTTGATGGTTTGGAGCAGAAGTGATGTCATTTACTTTAGATTTTTAAAAATGATCATTGTGGTGACTGGGAAGAATGAACCAGAGGCATGAATGGATTCAAGGAGATTTATACAATCTCAAAATGTAATATAAAGGTGATGAGAATAAACCTACTATTATTTCTCATTTAACAATATAGCATCGACCATTTAAATGTTGTGTGGGTTAGGTTGGCCTTGGCCAGGGCCTCTCAGCAGTGGCACAATTAACATTTGGGGCCAGATGATTCCTTTTGGGGAAAGAGGGCTGTCCTGTGCATTGTAAGATGTTTAGCCTCCACTCACTAGGTATCAGTAGCCCTTCCTTCCCAGTTGTGACAACCTAAGTACCTCCAGATGTGACCAAATGTCCCCACTGGGGCAAATTATGCCTTATCAAGATTACCGGGAAAGGCAACACTGTGGTAACAAAACCCTCCAAATTTCAGTTGAACACATGTACTTACTTCTCCGCAAAATCTGTGGAGTCCAACAGTTCTCAAGGTTAGCTTCCTTCCAAGTTGTAGGGTCCAAGCTGAGACTTGCATCATGTAGAAATACCATCTGGCTTTCAGGTGACTATGACAGGAAGTGAGAACTAGATCTTAATGCTTCTGTCCAAGTGACTCACGTCACTTCTGTTCACTGTCTATTGGGCAGAACACAACTTTTAACTGCGAAGGGACTGAGGAAAGCGGGGGAATGCATAGATGTTTGGCAATCAATAAATGTGTCTGCCTCACTTCCAGGCACCAAATATCACTGGTCTAAAAGGAAAAGGCAGTGGCACTCCACTCCAGTACTCTTGCCTGGAAAATCCCATGGACGGAGGAGCCTGGTGGGCTGCAGTCTATGCGGTCGCTACAGGACACAACTGAGCAACTTCACTTTGACTTTTCACTTTCCTGCATTGGAGGAGGAAATGGCGACCCACTCCAGTGTTCTTGCCTGGAGAATCCCAGGGAACAGGGGAGCCTGGTGGGCTGCCGTCTATGGGGTCACACAGAGTCGCACGTGACTGACACGACTTAGCAGCAGCAGCAGCAGCAGCAGCAGCAGCAAAGTAGTTCTGGAATTTTTCTGGGTGGATACTGTGAAAATCTTTTATCCCAGGAGTGTGGGAAGGTCAGTAACTAGGCTCCTAGAATTGCTGTTGAATCTGAGGCTCCCAGACACGACTTGTCCTGAGGTTTTTATTTAGTTATTTATTTTCATCTTTCTTGGGCACATTTGAAGCAGGTGTTAAGGCTTTGCTCTTTTTGATAGTTGCATACTTTTATCAGTCTAGTTCCTGGTTATGAACTGTGGAGCCAAAAGTCGTTTTAAGTACTGAACAATCACAGGTTGTTTAAGGCAAAACCGATTAATATATATATATATATATATATATATAGGCAGTATAGCTCCTTATAATCTTAAAAAAGACTGCTTATCTTTCAGATTACTGTATTCCATGTGCCAGTAGCCTCATCTATAACAATCTATGAGAGGCCTTCCATCTATTTTATAGCTTTCCTTTCATGCCTTTAAAGGCCTTTCTCTCTCAATTTAACAGTGTGTAATATGAGACTATCTGGAAGAGGGAGTAGGAAGTTCATATCTATTGAGATTTTAATATGCATATTTATTTGTATTATTCCAAAAAGAGTATAAGGTTTCTGAGTCTGGGACCTATTATTACTTTTAGCAATAACGGCATTGGTCTCTTTTCCTCAGTTCTTCTGCATATTCTTGAGTGATGTGATGAAAGTTAGATAAAGGTGACCTTAATGTATGTGGATTTCTAAGTGAGGAATCTCAAAACTATGAAGCTGAGAGTTTATAGGAAGACAGATGTTCCTCTTCTCCTCCTGAGAGAGGGATAGTAAGCTTTAATATGTAAACAAAATAGCCTTGGTTCTTCCTCTGTAGAATGTAAATAAACATTTACATTCATGGAGGCATGGGAGTGGGATTCAGCAAGCCTCTTCCAGTTTACATCCTCTGGAATATCTTTATGGTCCAGATCTCATTCCCCGTTGATAGATAACACACACTTCTAGTCAGGTAAATCTTTAATCCCTCCCTGAGGTATATTTATTCAGTTATCTTTTAACTTCCAACTCTTTCCCTTCACTCAGGTTCCAGTAAAATGCATTTCAAAAACCTTAACATGAAAATATCCACTTTCTGACAATGCCCTTAGCCTAATTTTAGACCTGAAACTTTTTAATCTACTGATATGTTTTACTATTTTTCACACAGTCCTTTTTTTCAACTTAACCAAAATAATAGCTCTTTATTGAAAGAACTATTCAGTTACAAATGTCAGAGCTATTTATAATTGCTGGGAAAGAATGGGAAAAAAAATTTGTAGAATGATAGTCAAATTTCTAAATGCATTATTTTATTTCCACTGTATATTTTATCATAATGGTGGTATTAATGTGAAAATCTTGATAAATGTATGCTAGTTATATTATTTACTATATTAATTTCATAGTCATCATTATGTTAGATTAATAAGAAGTTCTGATCTACATTTTCAGTTATATAAACCCTTTCTTTTCTAGGGGAACTTTGTATATATGCTAATGTACATTGTCTGATTATTAAAAATATTCAATTGCTTTTTGAATAGATTTATATTCCAGTGACTGAATTTATTAATAAAAAAATTCTGTAATCTTTTCTAGAAAATGTTTGGTCTCACCTCTGAAACATGATTTATAACATAAAATTATATCTAAGAGAACAGCTTTATTTCCCCATAATAGATTTGATAAATTTCCCCTGATATAAATTCGTTGATATGTGATACATTTTGATTTGCTGTTGAACACATTCACACTTTCAAATGTTCACAGTATTTTCCACCTGTTTTAATTCTCTTTTGTTCACAAGTGCTTCATTTTGCATTCACCGGCCTTGTCACTGGTGTGGCTCAATTCTCCTGAGCCTGCAACCCCCCGGACCCACTCTTCCTTTATCCAGCATGATCCTGCCCTGTGAGGAGCATTTTGTGAGGGTGTGTGGCACCCCACTGAGTACAACCAAGCCTTTTCCTCCAGTCATCTCTTGTGCACTGGCTGAATGACTTACACAGTTTGTTACTGGAACTTCCCAGGAAGACAAAGATGTAGCATGAGGAAGAAGGGACAATGCAGAAAACATGGTTGTCAAATAAATGCTTTTCTGTGTAAGAGAACCAGGGTGTAGTGGCTTTACTCCCAACCCCTCTGTGTATGCACTGGGTTTCTCCTCCTGGAAACTGCCAGAGCTGTATACAACGTTCTTGTTTTTCTTAGCCACTGTATCGTTAGATCTGCGGTGACAATAGGCTAAGTGTATGTGTGTTAGTCGCTCAGTCCTGTCCGACTCTTGCGACCCCAGGGATTGTAGACGGCCAGTCTCCTCTGTCCATAGTACTCTCCAGGCAAGAATACTGGAGTGGGTAGAGGTTCCCATCTCAGGGGATCTTCCTGACCCAGGGATTGATCCTAGGTCTCCCACATTGCAGGCAGATTCTTTACCGTCTGAGCCACCAGAGAAGTCCCCAGTTGTAGAGAGACCCGCATTAAAATTAGGGCCAGCCTCATGCCCCTCTCTTCCTCTGCTGGTGCTGCTAAGTCGCTTCAGTCGTGTTTGACTCTCTGCGACCCCATAGACCGCAGCCTACAAGGCTCCTCCGTCCATGGGATTTGCCAGGCAAGAGTAAGGGAGAGGGTTGCTATTGCCTTCTCCGTCTCTTCCTCTAGATCCCACCAAAACTGCTAATCTTACGGGTTACTCTGCAAATTGCTGAGATTAGCACTTTCCAAAGTGATATAGTTCCTCTCAGGAATGCAAGTGACCTCTAACCACTGTACCTTTTTTTCGATACCAAAAAGTGGGATTACAGTAATTTATCTTTCACTTTGGAAAGAATATCCCAAATACTAGATCCCAGAAACGACAGTGAAGTAAATACCCCCTGAAATTTCATTTTCTCTCTCCTACTTCCTGTTGACATGTTTTATTAAATCAGCTGAGGAAATTTCTGCTTCCTAGTTAGTAGGTCCGATTTTCATGTCATTAATATAATGAAGAAATGTTTTCTGCAGGATTTCATGATGACACAAACCTAGTCAGACTAGAGTTTGGTAGAGAACTGGAGAGTTAATTTGACTCTAAACGTTCGAGCCTCTTAGGTACGAGCAGACTCCCTTCAGGTTTCCTGACCTGAAGGGAAAATGAAACAATTGTCAATCAATAGCTGCGTACCAGTTAAGCAGAGGCGCTCTGGGCCTCTCTCGGCGCTTGCTTGCTTGGGTCTGGCAAGGGCGGTGACTGAGGCTAGGATAAGGGTCCGGAAGCCTACCAGCGGAACCCACAAAGTGCGTGATGTCAGTGCGCCCGCTCTCCCTGCCCAGGCGCTCACTCACTGCGGGTGGGGCCACGGTGCGCTTGGGCACCACCACCTGGCCACGTGCTACTGCCTCAGTTCCGTCTGGGGCCACCCTCTTTCTTCTGGAGATTCTTCCCGTGTGACCTCCGCTGACCTTGCCATGGTCTAGCCAGGAAGACCAACAACCAGGAGTTTGTCAGCTGTGACCCTCAAAACATAGACATTCACCTTGTGCTACTTGTAAGAAACAGGATCAAAGAAGAAATGGAGGCTTTTCTGGAAAGTTCTAGGTGAGTGGCAGAAAAGAGGATCTGTAACTTAAATGTACAATATGCATTTCGATAAACAGATGGAAGAAAAAAAAAGAAAAATGATGTCGACACATTTGGAAATGAGAAAACTAAAGCTATTATGTCATGGAGGCAGTACTGTTTGAACACCAGCATCACTTTCCCTGGCAGCCCTCTGTATTCTTAGTCATTTAAAAAAAAAAGAGAAGGGGGAAGAAAATGCAGAATGCCAGTTGACAAGGCATATTCTGGAGTTTGCTATAGTCCTAATTGGAGAGACAGCCAGAATGTGATGCAGTGTGGCCTCGGTGTCTTCCCCAGCAAGGAGTCTCCCTTTAACTCGGGAAACCGTGGGGCCTCAGATGCCCAGCCCTGCTGTGGGGAGCCACAGCACCAGAGGGAAACTGGTAAATGTGTCTCAGATGTCAGCTCATACATCTCCTCCCTGTGTCACTTGTTCTACTGCACTAGATGGTTTCATGCATCCCCACCTCCCAGGTTCTGGAAGAAGAATGCAGAGGAAACTCACCTATACCAGCTCTATGCCAGGTACCAGAGGCTTTGATGATCTGTTCAAATATACTGCTTTTAGAATAGCAGCTGTAAGTGGTGTGATTGCCTGATTAAGTTTATGATGGTGCATAGTTATTTGCAGGGATCCAGCTGCTTTTTGCTGGTGCCTCTTATCTTTCCAGATTCCTAGTTGTGCTATAGCAATGGTTTACTGCTCTTGTAGAGGAAATTCTAGGGGCTTTCACGTTGTTCTGCTTTTATTCCATGAGGTAGCAAGCCAATGTGTGGATTCTGCCACTTGCTGAGTAGATCTATTTAAGTTATGCTCCAGCAAATGGGACTATAATCACAGTATGGGTCCTTGGGTCCATTGAGTTCACTGTGATACAGATTTGAATGAAAACACCATTTATGGAATTATCACAACATGACCTCTTTTGACTTGCAAAATATCGTGGCACTTTGGGCCTTCAAGGATAAACACCAGTTCTGAGCCTGTATTTAATGAATTTTTAAAGATCTAGGAATCTCTTACCTTTCCTATGTACCAGTCATCAAAGTAAATAGTAGTAAACACCTTTGAGCAGACTAAGAGATTTATAGTATACATATGCTTATTTGCTAAGTTGTGTCCAACTCTTTGCAACTCCATAGACCGTAGACTGCCAGGCTCCTCTGTCCATGGAATTCTCCAGGCAAGAATACTGGAGTGGGTTTCCATTTCTTTCTCCAGGGGATCTTCCTGACCCAGGGATGGAATCTGCGTCCCTTATGTTTTCTGCATTGACAGGCAGATTCTTTACCGCTGAGCCACCTAGGAAGCCCAAGAGTATATATGGCAGTTACTTAAGGTTATTCCTCAAGGGAAACTAGCCTCCCCATCTATCAAGACCTTTAGGTATGTGAACAGCCTTAGATCTATGAACTAGGTAAATAGCTCTGACTTCTGTTGTGGTGACTCAAGTATGGTTTTGGCAACCAGATCGAGCTGTATTTTCTGTTATATAGATGAAGCCATGTCTTAATTTGTTGAGGCTGTATTAAAAAAAAAAGAAAAACCATAGGTGGGTAGCTTATAAACAATGTAAATTTCATTCTCACAGTTCTGGAGGCTGGAAGTCCAGGATCAGGGTGCTAGCAAGATGGAGTTCATGTAAAGTTCTTCTTCCATTTCGTAGATTTGGGCCTCCTTTATAAGTACATTAATGTTATTCATGAGGGTTCCGCCCTCTTGGTCTAATCACCAAAGCCCCTATCTCCTAATATCATCACATTGGAGATTAAGATTTAAACATATGAATATTGAGGAGACATAAACATTCAGATTGTAGCAAGTGATATTTATTGAGTGCCCATTTATTTCATTTCTTAAGACACCATGATCAATTATGTATTGGTAAAATAAATAATCCCTCCCAATTCATGTTCAAAACATTCACATCACAATTTCATCCTTGGGCATATTTCAGTAATTAAAACTTATTTTCTTACTGGAAGTACTGCCATTTGTCCTTTAATATCCTGATAAATCATCTTTTGCTTTGAACTCAGGATTTTCAAATCCCAAGCTTGCCATTTCTTTCGGCAAACTTTGCAGTGAAGAATTATTTCTTCCTCACTAGTATTTTTAAATAATAATTACATGACAGAAACATGTGGCACCCCTTAGTATCTCAAAGCGCTTGTATTAACAGACCTTTGCAGTCAGTCACAGATGATCTTTTAATTAGTTGTGAATACCATAGAACATCATGGATTTCCAGCATCCTGTTGTATTAAAAAGGGACTCAGCTCTGTTTTCACAACCAAGGTAAAAAATAATTATCCAAAATATCTATTTTGAGAGCTTGCTTCCTAGGACCTCTTTCAGTACCATGCATTGTATCATTCAGAGTTCAGAAAATATAAGAGAAACCATACTAGGTATCTCAAAAGAGAGTTAAATACAGGGAATTGGTTAGCCGGTGTTGCAGCAATTGAAACATTAAGCAGCAAAAAATTAAAGAAACACATAGGTAAGAACTACAGGAGTTATTGCTACCCATGGGTTAGAAGGACTAAATTTAGAGACAAGGTTGGTTGGCATTATCAAACCTGGAAGCTCAGAGATGAGGATCAACAAGGTTAAGATTTTAGTCTCTTAAAAAGGGACACAACTTGGCTGCTGTTAGTACTTCACCAGGAGCTTGGAGGAGGCAATTTGTGGATCTGGAATTCAGTTTTTGGGGACAGATGCAGTTTGGTTCTTCTGGTAACTATTGAGAGGGTGCAGTGAAGCTGGTTCTGAAAGATACTAGAGACTGTCATCAATTGCTGAGGTGAGACATTGCTGAGACAATGCTACCAATAACAGCAAGCTCAGAGAAAGAGAGGATTCTTTTAATTTCTTTCTTCATAATGACGCCTTTGAGTACTCCATTTACCAGAATCTTAACAGAAGGACAATAGATGATAAAAGTAATGTGTAGAGTTCCAGCTCCAGAATCACAGAGGAGAGCAATGTATGTATATGTGTGTATATATATGTGTGTGTGTATATATATATATATATATATATGGATTTTTCCAATATATATTTTCTCACTTTTGAAATCAAGTGTTGATTTTTCAGTTAGCTCACTAGAATTTTTTTTTCTTTTTAAACATTTATTCTAAATTATATTTCATACCCTTTTCACAGGAGTCATATTCACAGAGTACTTTTTCTTGAAGGAAGAGATCTTATACTCAGATTAAACAGTGTTTATACTTTTATTTTTTATTTTTATTTTTACTTTATTTTACTTTACATTACTGTATTGGTTTTGCCATACATTGACATGAATCTGTCTCGGGTGTACATGAGTTCTCAATCCTGAACACACCCCCACCTCCCACCCCATATCAACTCTCTGGATCATCCCCGTGCACCAGTCCCAAGCATCCTGTATTCTGTATCGAACATAGACTGGTGATTCGTTTCTTACATGATAGTATACATGTTTCAGTGCCATTTTCCCAAATCATCCCACCCTCTCCCTCTCCCTCAGAGTCCAAAAGTCCGTTCTATATATCTGTGTCTCTTTTGCTAAAGTAAGCCAGAAAAAAACACCAATACAGTATACTAACACATATATATGGAATTTAGAAACATGGTAATGATAACCCTGTATGTGTTTATACTTTTAAAATAGAGTATTTTTATCGGCACTTTGCTGTTAATGAACATAACAGAATTTTGCTTGGGAACACACTGAATGATCTAGTGGCTTTCTCTAGTATCTGACTACCATAAAATCATTAACTCTCCAGACTTTTTCTGGGTAACTCTGATTTGGAAATTCTCCTTCTACTGCCTTGAGCTCTTCACCTTACTCCTATTGAAATGTCTGCTTAGTTTTATGGTTATCCATGATAAGACTTTCCACTGTGTCTCCATTGTCACATCTCTGACCAGGTCCTTTGAGTAGGGTTCAGGAATATAATAGTCACATTCTTGAATGTTACTGATACCCCTATGATTTGTCCATTTGTTGCTATTACAAATTGACAAAAAAACATGAAGGCAGAGCTTCAGGGGCACACCCTTCCTTTCCAATTTAGCGCGGAACCCAGGTCATCATATCAATCAAAACCATCTTTAATTTTATTTCCAAACACATGGTGTCTAGAAGAAATGCTTTTCCAAGTCTCCAAGACCCCATTATCTTTTATTTTTTCTTGTGACTTTACTAATTCTGTCAGAACTCATTGTTCTCTTGTAATAGCTTGCCGTACACAATCAATTAGCAATTAACACACACTATTAAGTTTATTTAATCATCATAATCATCAGCCCAGAGCTACAAGTTCATTAGATATATAGCTTCTTTCCAGTTATCAAGTCTTCAGTTTTATCAAATGTTTTGCTGCAGCACAGCGTGAATCTGTATTTCCCTGCTCTCTGCTGCGGCTGCTAAGTCACTTCAGTCGTGTCCGACTCTGTGCAACCCCATAGACGGCAGCCCACCAGGCTCCCCCGTCCCTGGGATTCTCCAGGCAAGAACACTGGAGTGGGTTGCCATTTCGTTCTCCAATGCATGAAAGTGAAAAGTGAAAGTGAAGTCGCTCAGTCGTATCCAACTCTTAGCAACCTCATGGACTGCAGCCTACCAGGCTCCTCCATCCATGGGATTTTCCAGGCAAGAGAACTGGAGTGGGGTGCCATTGCCTTCTCCTCCCTGCTCTCTGGAGACAGTTTTCTCACTACCGAGATTCACATGATAACTATTCAGGTTGTCGAGTGAACAGCTCTCTAATGATAGTTTGAAGAGCCAGTGTAATAAATTTCAGTGTTTTCTTTTTTTTTTTAATAACAGTATCCCTTTTTTTTTTTTTGCCATAAATGTTTTTATTAGTCAGATTAATCTAGTCTCTATGGTGGTAATTAAGATATCCAAATTTCCCTAACAATAATTTAAAATATGTTTCTTATTCTCACAAAGTCTGTTGTGGGTCCACTAGCTATTTTCCAAGTAGTGACTCAATAACTCAGACAACAGTTATCTTGCAAGCATGCTGTTTAGAATATATAGTTTCTAGGTCAGGGACATGGGTGTTGGGTGTTCACACACTAGCTCATAAATACTTTAATATGGACATGCCACCAATGACTTATGCTCAACAACATTATCCATAATTAGTCATATTCCTTGGCTTAACTGAAAGGGCACTGAGACATATGGAGAGCCCCTGGACATGTTGGGGAGCACATAGGTTTATGGGGAGCAGTAAATGCAGAGGCTCAAATGAACATTGATATTCATGATCATTCTTCAATGGAGCTTATATAACTTAGGATAATTAAGTTCCTAACAGAAATTCAGATTGTTTCCAAACTTCTGACATTAAAAAATGCTCCTGTGAACATTTATGTTTCTTGAACTCTTACTGTGTGTCTTCTGAAGATACAGTCTTAGTGGTAGAATTTCCAGAATAAGAGTCACCCTTTCCTACTGACACTATGTGGGACAGATCTTTGTGCTCTCCATAGTGTTAGTCACTCAGTTGTGTCCAACTCTTTGTGACTTCATGGGCTGTAGCCCACCAGGCTCCTCTGTCCATGGGGTTTCCCAGACAAAAATACTGGAGTGAGTTGCCATTTAGTGCTGTATATTTTCAGTCTTTTTATATTTGCTAATCTGAAAGAAAAAAAAGCAATATTTTACAATTTTTAATTTATATAATTGAAATGAACTTAAGCATGTTTAATTTGTGTTGTTCTGCTCTTCTGCCTGCCAATGCAGGAGACCCAGGTTCAGTCCCTTGTCTGGGAAGATCCCTTGGAGAAGGGAATGGCTACCCACTACAGTATTCTTGCCTAGAAAATTGCATGGACAGAGGAGTCTGGTGTGCTACAGTCCTTGGAGTTGCAAAGAGTCACACATGACTGAGCGCACATGTGTCCTTTAGATTATTTAACATTTCTGTTTATGTCCTTTGCTGCAATTTTTGTTTTTAAATGAGAATCTTTGTTAAGTTTTGCAGTTGGCTTATACCATGACCCCTGAGGCCATAGTGAAAAAAAAATTATGCCTATAATCTTTTGTTCTTTATGTCCCTCTTTTTTGGGCAATTGGAGGTACTGGTTCAGCAACTGAGAGACTTAAGGATTCTTTCTTTGCTTCACTCTACCTGACTTTCCCAGATGGGTGAGAAAAAATTAACTCTCAGATTGGCCATGGTCTGAAATACTAGTACAGATCCTCTAGATTATGGGATAAAATAACCCTGTGCTCCATAAAGTATGCAAGAATGACAAGTAGGTTTTATGTTTGTTTGTTTGTTTTTAATTTTCAACTGAATTTCAGATGCTTTTTGGACATATTATCCATCTCTGGTTCTAGAACAAAGCTTGATTATTTCAGTTATTGATCTATATCTTTTGATGACAATATTTCATTTATATTAAAGAGTTCTTAGAGTTCTAAAAATGTATTTAACATAACCTCAGATATGCAGATGACACCACCCTTATGACAGAAAGTGAAGAGGAACTCTAAAGCCTCTTGATGAAAGTGAAAGAAGAGAGTGAAAAAGTTGGCTTAAAGCTCAACATTCAGAACATGAAGATCATGGCATCCGGCCCCATCACTTCATGGGAAATAGATGGGCAAACAGTGGAAACAGTGTCAGACTTCATTTTTTCGGGCTCCAAAATCACTGCAGATGGTGATTGCAGCCATGAAATTAAAAGACGCTTACTCCTTGGAAGAAAAGTTACGACCAACGTAGATAGCATATTCAAAAGCAGAGACGCTACTTTGCCAACTAAGGTCCGTCTAGTCAAGGCTATGGTTTTTCCTGTGGTCATGTATGGATGTGAGAGTTGGACTGTGAAGAAGGCTGAGTGCCCAAGAATTGATGCTTTTGAACTGTGGTGTTGGAGAAGACTCTTGAGAGTCCCTTGGACTGCAAGGAGATCCGACCAGTCCATTCTTGCCAACTAAGGTCCGTCTAGTCAAGGCTATGGTTTTTCCTGTGGTCATGTATGGATGTGAGAGTTGGACTGTGAAGAAGGCTGAGTGCCCAAGAATTGATGCTTTTGAACTGTGGTGTTGGAGAAGACTCTTGAGAGTCCCTTGGACTGCAAGGAGATCCAACCAGTCCATTCTGAAGGAGATCAGCTCTGGGATTTCTTTGGAAGGACTGATGGTGGAGCTGAAACTCCATTACTTTGGCCACCTCATGCGAAGAGTTGACTCATTGGAAAAGACTCTGATGCTGGGAGGGATTGGAGGCAGGAGGAGAAGGGGACGACCGAGGATGAGATGGCCGGATGGCATCACGGACTCGATGAGCGTGAGTCTGAGTGCACTCCGGGAGTTGGTGATGGACAGAGAGGCCTGGCATGCTGCAATTCATGGGGTTGCATGCAAAGAGTCAGATACGACTGAGCGACTGAACTGACTGACTGACTGATTCTGTGTTTAAGATTATTTATTAAAGTAGTAACCATATTTATTTAGCCTTTACTTATTAAGCAAATAATGAATATTTTTGATGTAAGATTATTTTCTTTTTAAAATAAATGTATAGTCTGCCATATATAGTTTTTAAATCTTTAGAATTCAACTGTAAAGTCATAAGATTACTGAAAGTAACTGAAATGGATACCAGTCTATTGTAGAAGAGGTATTGAAGAGATGACTTGTAATTTAGCAAGTATATTGTATAAGAGTTTTGATAGAGAACTCTGGGAATAACTTTGGTCAATTTCATTCAAAATTATGAGACTTTGCACTCACTGATGAAATAGATATGACAAAATAATGGCTGATATTAGATGCCAATCACACACACAGTTGTCTCCAGCCATACTTCTGTTTCTAAAAGAACCTGCTGTGCCTTCCTAACTCAGGAAATCGTTCTTTCTGTGCATTTCAATTCACTTAATACATGTGTCTTGCTTATTTCTCTTTATGATTTTGTTGTGGTCTCACATGCAGTTAATTCCATTATTTAAAAATAATATGGACTTAATTTCTTTGGCAAAGCCAAAGAAGAAATGTAGAGTTTGATGTACCTCCCCATATGTATTGTATTCTGATTCTGGTATACAGGTCAATCTAATTCTATTATAAATTCCCTGAGATGTTGCATTTTAACAATTTAGATGAGTAGACACAGATTTTTCTGTGCTCATTTATTAGGTACCTCAGTTTCAAATATTAGTAAGTAGATAGTGTCATCCATCTACTTTTGCTCTGTACTTATAAAAAATGCCAACAATATTTCTGCTGCTGCTGCTGCTGCTAAGTTGCTTCAGTCATGTCTGACTCTGTGCGACCCCATAGATGGCAGCCCACCAGGTTCCCCCGTCCCTGGGATTCTCCAGGCAAGAACACTGGAGTGGGTTGTCATTTCCTTCTCCAATGCATGAAAGTGAAAAGTCAAAGTGAAGTCACTCAGTCGTGTCCAACTGTTAGCGACCCGTGGACTGCAGCCTACCAGGCTCCTCCGTCCATGAGATTTTCCAGGCAAGAGTACTGGAGTAGGTTGCCACTGCCTTCCCTGCACAATACTTTTACAGAATGTTTTTTCTTCAAGTATAGATTTACCTCATCTATGTATTATAATTGTTTATGCTAGTTCTAATTTTGATGGATTCTTTTGTATATTTGAATACCGTTGGTGCTATTTCATCACAAATTTTTAACAAATATGACAGACAACAAAATTGAACAAGTCCATGTTCAGAGAAAGTGATATTTTCTTGGGTACATTGTAAAACACATGTTGGTGGCCTGGAAAATGTGCATCAGTCACCTTCAGAAAATCACATGGGTCTTTTAGTATGAAAGAGGAGTTAGAATGTGTATGTATGTGTGTCCGTATGACCTTTATTATGATCTTTAATATACTTGCAAGTACGAAGACTGCCTGATTTCATTATACTATAGTTTTCTAATACGAAGTCTTTCTAGTGTTGAACCAAGTTGTCTTCCTGTGGGGCCCATAGACCAGTGATCAGCTATACAAAAATACAAAACTTCCGTTTAGACATTGTAAGTTTTCTTAGAAACAGATGTCAGAACAACTTCACTAAATTTTATTCCCTTTACACTTTATCCTCTTTTCTACAAGAGGTGATAATCTGCTAGGAAAGGTATATAGGATGTTGACTTGTTACAGTATTGGTAATGTTTGCTTAAGTTCACATTTTTAGGTACAAAGCATTTGGTAAGATTCAAATTCCTTAAAATGACATATGGTTTGAGGGGGAAAAAAAAATTATTGTGAGTAGAAGGTGAAGAGGGAGTGGTTCTGTGGGGATGGTGACTCATCTGTTCTCCCTCTTCCTCCAGTGTGAATTACAGTTCATCCACGTGCACAGTCACCAGTGCCTGCAAGCAGGTGGAGTCTGACAAGTGTCTTTCTCTTGCCACTGTAAGAGAGTGATGGTTTACCAGCTGTCAGATTGCCAGTCTGCAGGAGCAAAGAGGTGAAAGAAAAGGAAAAAGGAAGGAAAGTAGATAATGAAGCTTTGTTACTTTCGTTGTCTTAGCCTTCAGTTAAGAATGCTGATTACACCCAATGCCTGCAATGTAAAGCATTGTAGCATCTTGAGCTCAGGTGCCTAGAAACTTTTGTATACAAATGAAAAAGAGAACACCCAGAACAGAGGCCTCCTGCTGAAATAGTAATCATGGAAACAGTAAGGACTTTAACCAAAAATAATTGGACATGTAAGATGAGGGATCTCTCTGGTTCCAGTGGTTAGAACTCCATGCTTCCAATATAGGGGCCACGGATCAGTTCAGTTCAGTTTAGTTCAGTCGCTCAATCGTGTCCGACTCTTTGCGACCCCATGAATCGCAGCACGCCAGGCCTCCCTGTCCATCACCAACTAAATCCCTGGTTAGATCCCTGGTTAGGGAACTAAAATTCACATGCTGCAGGGTGTGGCCCCCTAAAAAACAAAAACAAGAAACAGATAACACTAGAAGGTGACCTTAGATTCTTATATATTTAGGGATGAAAGGATATGATGTCTGGGATTTGTTATAAAATAGTCCAGTTGGGTTAAGAGGATAGTGCATGTGGGTTTCCATGAAACAACACTGGCCATGTGCTGGGTGATGGTTGAAACTAGGTGTTGAGTACATGGGAGGTGGGAGGAGAAGTGTGTAATTATACTGTTGTTTCAACTTACGTATAAAATTTCAATATCCCATAGTATTTCATTGAGAAATTATCTTGAAGAATTAGGGTGATCACTACTGAGAACCAGTTTAGTGGCCTGGAAGATAGAATAGAAGAAATAACTAAAGTTTCAGAATGGAAATGCAGACATTGAAACATTGAAGGAAAAGATTAGAGACTTGAGAGAGTGTTGGATGATAGAAATTTAGAAGGAGAAGAATGAATACATGGAGGAATTATAATAATTAAAGAAATGACAAAGGAAATTTTCCCTGGTTTGAAGAATGGTTTTTAGTTTGTTCATTGAAAGAACTTAATAGGTTCCAGGCAAGATTGATATAAAAAGACCTATTTAGATATATTCTAGTGATGTTTCTGATTCATAAAATAAAGAAAACATTCTTACAAGGCTCCAAACAGAAAGGAAAATGTAACATACAAGGAAAAAAAAAAGTCAAACTTTCATTGAACTTCTTATCTTTAATATTGGAAGCTAAAAGCACAGTGTAATAACTTCTGCTGACTAGTGAAAGAAAAGGACTGCAACTCAAGAATCCTACATGTGGATGAGATATAATTTACCTGTCAAGGGAAAAGAAAGATATTAGTTGATAAGCAAAGACTCAGAGTATATAAGATCCACACAGTCCATCTGAAGAAAATTGAGCAAGAATTCCACTAGAATGATGAATGAATCACAACAGTGGCCTTAGGAGAATAGGAGATAAAGAGGGGACGAAACAGTAATGAAGCTAAATAAAGATTCTGAAAGTAGAGGAGATATTGTCAAAGCAAACCTAATAAGAGTCTGCGTGAAAACTGCTAAACTGTCTCAGTGAAACAAAGAATCAGGGGTGAGAGAAGAGGCAAAAGAAAGAAGAGCGAGTAAAGATCTTTTCAGACATTGGGTTGGAGTGGGTTGCAGGAAGTACTGATACCCCAAACCTTCATCTTGTTGGGTAGGAAAAGTAGATTGGGAACAAAGCTGTGAGTGGGGAAAACAGTTCTAATCTTTCTTTCATGTAAGAGTAGAGAGACATGTATTCCTTAATGAGTCCTCAGAATAAGAAAGTAACCATCTTGGGAAGAATATTTCCAGAGTAACAGAAGGGAAAGGAGATTGTGTAATGATTCGATAAAACTAGGGAATATTAGAAAAAGGAAAAGGAAAAAAAAAACTAATAAAGTAAATGAATAGTAAACATAAAATAAGATCAAGAAATAAAATCTATTGTTATACAAAATGTGAATAATCTACATTTTTCTGTTAAACCTCATATACTGTGAAAATAGAAAATGTTCATTAAAGAAAGATGAACACATTAAAACAAAGTGATAAAGTTAGAAATAAAAGGATAGGTAAGCAGATAGTAGAGAAATACAAAAAAAATTTTAAAAGTAAGTGACATCATTAATTACATTTAAGTTTTATTTTTAAGGACTAAAGCATTGAATAACTGAGCAGCATGAATGGAACATTACATAATGATAAAAGACACAATTTATAGACTAGACATTTTTCTCATATATTTGTGTGCTTTAGGAAATAGAGTAGTTAGTGCCCCCTGTAGCAGGCCACTGTCAGAGTCTCCACTGGAGACTCCTCAATGAAACTATGAGCCATGCTGTGTAGGGCCACCCAAGATGGATGGGTCATGGTGGGGAGTTCTGACAAGACATAGTCCACTGGAGAAGGAAATGGCAAACTACTTCAGTATTCTTGCCTTGAGAACCCCATGCACAGTATGAAAAGGCAAAAAAACCTGATACAAAAACTGACTCCTTGGCAAAGACCCTAATGCTGGGAAAGATTGAAGGCAGGAGACAAAGGGGAAACAGAGGATGAGATGGTTAGATGGCATCACTGGCTCGATGGACATGAATTTGAGCAGGCTCCGGGAGTTGGTAATGGACAGGGAAGCCTGGCATGCTGCAGTCCATGGGGTCGCAAAGAGTTGGACATGACTGAGCGACTGAACTGAGGAAATAAGAGTAGCTAAATTTATACAGTAAAAGTGATTGGAAATTGCAAAGTAAATTTAATAGTGTTTATAGTGTCACAGGATACTGAAAAAAGAAACATTAAGAATTTTTAAGATCTAGATTAATAATATGGAAGACTACGACTAAATAATAACCAATAAATAAATGATTATATAAAGTATGGAGATCATATAAATTACATACACATACATATATACATATTACTTGCACCCATGAGTGTACCTATATATCAAAAGAAAGAGTGAGAAATTTGCAGTCTATCAAAAAAATATTAACCTTTATCGTATGTCTGGAAATTTTGCAAAAAATAGAAATATTCTTGATTACAAAGTAAATTTGGCTTCCCTAGTGGCTCAGATGGTAAAGAATCTGCCTGCAATGCAAGAGACTCATATAGTTCAGGAACCTTTCTCAGTGTAGAATATGCAGCAGAGAATAAGATCCCTGTCCTCCTTGTGCTTTCATTCTAGAGAGGAAGAAAGATACTGAAAAAAAAAAGTTTGTAAAATAAAAATGAGGCAAGAGAACATTATAGAACTGAAATGAGGTGGATTTTAGTTTAGGTGTTAAAAGCATAGAGGATCACAGAATTCATATTGAGACATTACAAAAAAAACCCAAAAGCAAGTAGGAAAATAAATAAAACTGAAATTAATTTAAAGATTAAATACGCAAATAGAAAAAGAATATCGGGATGGGGAAGGATATTAAATAACACAGAACCAATTTTTACTCTGGAGCAGGAAGAGCATACATGATGGTGGAGTATGAAAATGTACATTTCGTTTTAAACATGTAAAGGGGCTTCCCTGGTGACTCAGATGGTAAAGAATCTGTTTGCCATCCAGGAGACTCAGGTCAATCCCTGGGTCAGGAAGATCCCATGGAAAAGGGAACACCTAGCCATTCCAGTATTCTTGCCTGGAGAATCTCATGGACAGAGGAGCCTGGCGGGCTACAGTCCATGGGTTTGCAAAGAGTTGGACACAACTGAGCAAAACACTTTCACTTTCACTTCCAGTATCTTTTCGCTTTCTTTCAAAGAGAGTATATGAATGTGTGTGTATGTATGCTTGTAAGAAAGGGAAAGGATACAAGGATTTCTATAAGAAGTTTTTTTTTTAATTTATTTTTTAATTGAAGGATGATTGTTTTACAGAATTTTATTGTTTTCTGTCAAACCTTAACATGAATCAGCCATAGGTATACATATGGCCCCTCCATCTTGAACCCTCCTCCCATCTCCCTCCCCATCCCACTCCTCTAGGTTGATACAGAGCCCCTGTTTGAGTTCCCTGAGACATAAAAGCAAATTCCCATTGGCTATTTATTTTACATATGGTAATATTAGTTTCCATGTTACTGTCTCCATATATCTTACCCTCTCCCCATGTCCATAAGTCTGTTCTTTATGTCTGTTTCTCCATTGCTGCCCTTGAAATAAATTCTTTGGTACCATCTTTCTAGATTTCATATATATGCATCAGTATATGATACTTATCTTTCTCTTTCTGACTTACTTCATTCTGTATAATAGGCTCTAGGTTCATCCACCTTGTTAGAACTGACTTAAATACATTCCTTTTTATGGCTGAGTAATATTCCACTGTGTATATGTACCAGAGCTTTATTCATTCATCTGTTGATGGACGTCTGTGTTGCTTCCATGTTCTAGCTATTTAAAAAGTGCTGCAGTGAACACTGGGGTACTTGTGTCTTTTCAATTTTGGTTTCCTCAGGTATATGCCTAGGAGTGGGATTGCTGGGTCATATGATGTTTTATTCCTAGTTTTTTAAGGAATCACCATACCATCTTCCATAGTGGCTGTATCAATTTACATTCCCACTGACAGTTCAAGAAGTTCTTTTTTCTCACATCCTCTCCAGCATTTATTGTTTGTAGACCTTTTGATGGTCATTCTGACTAGTATGAGGTGATATCTCATTGTAGTTTTGATTTGCATTTCTCTAATAGTGATATTGAGCATCTTTTCATGTGTTTGTTAGCCATCTGTATGTCTTCTTTGGAGAAATGTCTGTTTAGGTCTTTTTCCCACTTTTTGACTGGGTTGTTTGTTTTTCTGATATTGAGTTGAATGAAATACTTGCATATCTTAGAAATTAACCCTTTGTCATTTGTTCATTTGCTATTATTTTCTCCCATTCTGAGGGTTGTCTTTTTACCTTGTTTGTAGTTTCCTTTGCTGTGCAAAAGTTTTAAAGTTTAATCAGGTCCCACTTGTTTACTTTTGTTTTAATTTCCATTATGCTAGGAGGGGGTTCTTAGAGGTGGGTCATAAATCTTGCTTTGATTTATGACATCGAGTGTTCTGCCTGTGTTTTTCTCTTAAGAGTTTTATAGTTTCTGGCCTTACATTTAGATCTTTAATCCATTTTGAGTTTATCTTTGTGTATTGTGTTAGGAATTGTTCTAATTTCATTCTTTTACATGTAGCTGTCCAGTTTTCCCAGCACCACTTGTTGAAGAGGCTGTCTTTGCCTCACTGTATATTCTTCCCTCCTTTGTCAAAAATAAGGTTCCCATAGGTGCATGAGTTTATTTTTCAGTTTTAGGTCTTGTTCCATTGGTCTGTAATTCTGATTTTGTGCAAGTATCATACTGTCTTGATGACTGTAGGTTTGTAGTATAATCTGAAGTCAGGAAGGTTGATTTCTCCAGTTCCATTCTTTTTCTCAAGACTGCTTTGGCTATTCAAGGTCTTTTGTCTTTCCATATGAATTGTGAATGTTTTTGTTCTAGTTCTGTGAAAAATGCCGTCAGTAATTTGATAGGGGTCACACTGAATCTGTAGATTCCATTTGATAGTACAGTCATTTTCACAATATTGATCCTTCTTACCAGAAATTGTTTTTATATTCACTTATTAGGCCAAGAATGAGACTGCTTTCTTTTCAGAAAGAACATGTTGTCTTAGGAAATAATGATGATAATGATGATGATAGTACTTATAGTAACAGGGCACCAATATCAATAAAGTGCTGACATTATGGATGCAGTATTATTAATTATATTTACTATCTCTTATCAATAATGTCATGCAGATCCCTTTTTCCAAATGAGCAAACTGAGGCCCAGAGAGTTAACTTTCTACCATGAACTAGTATTAAGTATAGTACTTAACACCACTGTGGGGTGGTGGTAGAATATGTGAGGTTAGACTGCTTTGAAATTAATGACCAAATTTCCATGGCATAATACAGCTCAAGTATCCCTCTGTGCATGCTCCATGAGCACTGTGAGTTGGCGGGGGCTCTGTACCTTGCAATCACAGAGCTACCTAAACTAAAGGAAGCTCCAGCGTCTTGACTTTCTCACTGGCTGGAGCAGCAGTGAGCATGGAGCTTCCACTCATAAATGCTTCATTCAGCCCATTATCCACAGCTGGTCACCTAACCCTGCCTAAGTGTAAATGGGCTGTGTATGTTAGGGAGAGGAGGAGAACCATCTGTTTATGAGCACTGGTAATATATGCCACAGCATTTAATAAGAGGTCATTCTTCTCATAATGGCTGTCACATGAGAACTAGACTATCATAAGTATAAATACTACCCACTTAGCGTCAGATTCACTTAACTTCATTGAACCAGAAGACATGTACTTGAATATACATATTATCAGAAATTAGGGAGGTGGATCTACAGAGTTGTGTGTGTGTGTGTGTGTGTGTATAAATAAATAAATAAATATATATATATATAAATAACAAAATGGAGATTTTGAAGGGGGAAGAAAAGCAGTTAATTTTGCTCACTGATAATAGGTTAAATGACTTTCTCAAAAGTGTATTTTGCATAGGTATATGTAAGATAAGCAAATTCCTGGTAGAACTGAAAGAACCACCAATACGTATTTCTTTGCCTAATTCTCAAAAGCTCAGAATGGCAAGACAAATTAAATTGAAGAAATGTCTCAAGAGACGATGTAGAGTCAAAAACTTTAATTTAGTAAAATAGGTATTTACAGCTACAGAAATAATTAACAAAATGCATATGCAACAGGAACAAATGTGAAAAGAAAAATAAACTACCCATACAAATCTTTCTGTAGAGATGAGGCAATGTGATTAGAGATCTAAGAGAAAGTAATGACAGGTAAAAGCAAGAGACTCACATCAGCAGTGATATAACTAAAATAAGATGGTGTGAAACTTGAAAGAAAAACAGCTAGGTTGGGAAGGCAGAGTGAAAAAGAAGCTTTGGAAGTTCAGTTCCTTCTGGAGCTTTTGCAAGCAAAAAAATATATTACTTTTTGTTATAAAACAGAGGTCAAGATTTAATGAGATAGCTCACTATTAATCAAAGGGTAAAGGCATACTCAATTTAAGAAAAGATATTTCAGGTCCAAGATGCCAGAAGACAGAGCTGCGGCAAGAGGATGGAGGGTGGTTGTGGTGTATATTTTTGTCTTCACCACAAATCTCTACACAAATCAGAACAAACCTTTACCTACCTTCTTCAACAGCATGTAGGAGAAAGATGAAATTCCTGGTGTAATAAAGCAAGGCCTATTAAACAAAGGCATGCTAGTGACGTTTCATAATAGTGACAAAATTTAAAAATTGGAGTCACTGTATTGCAGGAAGAGATTACAGATTTTTTCTGGAGCTTCTTTTTACTAAATTGGGGGAAAGAAATGAGAGACCAGTAGAGATGATGCAGTTCTTTACTGAATATAGGAAGAATCAGAAATCATACTGAAGGTGAAAATTGAGCAGAATTTTTACAATGCTATCTGAAGAAGAATAAATCCTGAGATGGGGAAAAAACAACAGCTCCCAGCATTATTTTTTCTGATAGAGCTCTTTATCATCATGGTGGTGGTCTAGGCTTTCACCAACAAGGCCAGATACCTCTCCCACCTGTTCTGTGAATCTGCAGATGCCATTTCATGTGTTTTGAGAATTAGTTTTCTTGTTCACCTTCTGCCATTTGCCTCTCCTGCTTACTCTGTGTCGCTGGTTGTAAAGAATCTGCCTGCCAATGCAGGAGACGTAAGAGACATGGGTTTGATCCCTGGGTCAGGAAGATCACTTGGAGGAGAGCATGGCAAATCACTCCAGTATTCTTTCCTGGAGAGTCCTGTAGACAGAGGAGCCTGGTGAGCTTCAGTCCATATGGTTGCACAGAGTCGAACACAACTGAAGTGACTTAGCATGCACACACACTTACTCTGGAAATATCTTTGATTATTTTGAAGCTCAGAGGAAATCCTGCCCTATAGATACCCACCCAAATACTTGAAGGTGTGGATAGTTCTAGGCACTGGGGTTTCCTGCCATCTCATTGCTTGGATAGATCAATACCACAGCAAAGCATTAACTTTTAAAGAACAGTTGCTGTGTTCTAGCCATGATCCCAATCATTTCATGTACATCTTCTGACTTAATGCTCATGCTACAGGATATCCTATATCCTACTGTTTGGGATCTTGGATATATTGTGGAATATAACAAAAAGAAAGAGAGCATTGCCTGATTGATACAGAATTTTGTAATAATGTAAATTTTTTTTCAGTATTAAGACAGAAAATAACTTAAGGAAGTGACGGTTCAAATCCAAACTTCACTTTCTGTTATTGAAATGACAGGAAAGTGGAATATTTTAAAGCAAAAGCCAAGCCATGAAAAGGATATTATTAGGACAATTAATCACAAAGAAGTGGAAAACATGGAAACGCAGAAAATCATTATCTAAAAAAATATATAAAATATGCCTGTACTTATAAATGAGTTTTGTAAATAGTTATTAAATCTATTTATAAGGCAACAATAGTAATAAATAGCTACTATTTACTAATAGTAATAAATTAATAGGCAACCATAGTAATAAATTAATAACTGCTATTTACTGAGTAACTACTGTGTGCCTGATATTGCTCTAATATTTTTATATATGTTATTTTACTAATCTTTGTAATATTCCTACTAGGCAGGTGCTTTTAGAGACACTAAAATAAAGCAAAGGTTTCACGTATGCAGCCTCACACTCTGAGCGGTGAGTAAGAATAACAGAAGTTATAGGTTGAGAGGACAGATTCAGCCTAAATGAAGGATGCAGAGAGGAGGTGACACCATGACATTTAGTATCTGACTGTGCTACTTCAAAGGCTTTTAAAGGCTTTTAAAGTCAGCTATCCAAGCTCATGAAGAAAATGTGTAAATTACAGTTACGGAAAAAATTTTTCAATTTTATAAAATGGAAAGGATGAGGAATAGAAAACTAATACTTTTAAGATACAGACTTTTTCCAGTAGCAAAAATATATAAACCTCATGAATATGCAGTGAACTCCATAAACAGTCCAAAAAGGTAAACACATTATGTAATAAAGGAGAATGAAATAGATTACAACAAAACAATAAAGGCAGGTTTGTGTTGAATTAATTAGAAACTGCTGTGTATTCTTTGAAGGATTTGTATTGATCTGTGTTGGAGATTCATTAATATGTATTATATGTAAATAAATTTAATAATAACTTGTGAGGATCAAATGAATGATAGACATGAGAGAAATGTGATATTAAAGCATTAAACAATATTAAGTAATTTTAATCCCTCTTCTTAGCAAAAACTGTTATTTGATCAGATACTGCAATAGATTTAAAAAAAAATATTGGCCTTAATTTACCTATGAAGGGACCATGAGATACCCAGTAAGGTGTGTGTGTATAAGAGAGAGAGAGAAACTACATTTGAAATGAAATGCTCTGGATTCAGACTTTATTAACTAGTTTTGGAAACTTGGTAATTACCCTCTGGGAGCCCAGCTTTTCAGAAAGCTATGTTCTCCATTATCACATCACTTTTACATGAGAGTCCTTTTTATTTTAAGGACTAAAACACAGTTGAAGAAATTCCATTCCTCTTTCATATCCCATCTCTTCCTCCCCAGAAATGACTGCTATTCTGAATTTGGAGTACGTCCTTCCATTCATGATTTTAAACATTTACCATTTGTAACATAAGCTGAGATTAATGGTACCTTAACATATCTTTATCAGTATTTAATTTTACTTTGCATTAGTTTTTCAAATTTTATCCAAGTTGATACATAAAGACCTTTGTTGTTGTTGTTCAGTCACTAAGACTCTTTGCAATCAACCCCATGGACTGTAGCCTGCCAGGCTCCTCTGTCTTTGGAATTTCCCAGGCAAGTGTACTGGAGTGGGTTGCCGTTTCTTTCTGCAGGGGATCTTCCCCAGCCAGGGACTGGACTTGCATCTCCTGCACTTGCAGGTGGATTCTTTACTACTGAGCCGCCCAGGATGCTCACGTAAAGATCTACTTCACTCATTTTAACATCTGAATTTTATTTGCTCTACAGCCCACTCCAGTGAGACTTATGGACTTGCTTTCTACTGGAATTGCTCTTTCCAGCATCATCAATTACCCTTACTTTGAAATTCAGTGGGCACTTTCTTCCATAATCTTGGATTCCTCAGAGCTTGAATCTGGGTGAACACCCTCTCCTCCTTCCTGCTTTTCTTTTGGGTTATGCGACGCAAGCTTGTCTGGTAACTCTTTGAAGAACTTTCAGTTTCCTGTACTGCCCCTTCTCATCCAGATTCTAAGTATTGAAGTTCCTCAGGGCTTTGTCTCAGGTTCTTTTCCATTAACAAACAAACAAACAAATTCTGTTTGAATGATTCATCCATCTCCATGTCTTTAGAAGTATCTCTATGCTGATGTCTCCCAAATCTGTATGCCTTCAGTATTGACCATTTCTAGGACCTTATATATTTAACCTCTTTTTTGTTTTCTCCTTTGGACTATCTCTGTATGTCCTTGATATATTTTTATCTTTCCTTCAGAAACTTCTCTTCCCCTCCTCTACCTCTAATTCACAGATATGTTTGAATTGGAACTATTTTGAAGTGCATTGCAAATCTTCCCTCTTGTTTTGGTCTGTATCACTACCATCCTAGTCCAGGCTCTCCTGAATATTTGAAATAACCTCCTATCTGGTGTCCCTGAGTCTTTTCTTGCCCTCTACTCCATTCCCCACATAAAAACAAATGATCTTTTAAAATGCAAACTTGATTATGTGGCTCCACTACTGAAATTCTTTTAAACACTTTTCATTATCTTTAGAATAGCAATAGCCTTATTAGGTCCTACAAGGTCCCATATGATATGGCCCTCCTTAAAGTGGTAACTTCAGCAAGAGTCCCCTCACTTTCTTTCTCTTCATTTTCTCATTGTAAAAGAGCTTTCAGTTCAGTTCAGTTCAGTTGCTCAAGGTCTTGTATCACAATCAATGTTTTCCCACATTAGACCCTTAGCATATCATTCATCCTATGGGCAATCTTATTCTTCACATGACTATCAGTTTTCTTTCAAGTCTCATCTTAGATGTTATCACCTCAGATGGCCTTCCCTGTCCCAACAAATCTATAATAATCCCCATTCATTATTCTGTATTGCAGAATTCTGTTTAATGTGTTTTATATCAACTAATGTTAAATGGATTCTGGCTAACATAAGAAAAAAAAAGTGTTTGGGATAGTTTCCAAAATTGATATAAATACTGGAGATCTAACCTCAGTAGTTACAGAGGAACCTTAGAAGGCTAAATGGTCAGACAATCTCAGTCCTGGTCATGTTACAATATCAGCCCAGTATAGTGTTAATGATATTCACTGCTGGGCATTCATGCCACTCCTCTTGGACTTTGGAGGTTGTCTTAGACAGTATACCTTCTACTCTTAGAATGAATCTACCTTACTTCACACATCCTAGATTTAATTTCTGAGTTGTCATGCAACAGCTAATTTTTCAAACAGAAAGGGTGCTCAGTTGCTAGGTAAAAGAAAGAAGATAAATGAGTCCAGAAGTTCGCTATTTCTACAAACAGATTTGTGATTGTCTGTTTATTGATTGATTTGCCTGAGTATTTTACATATTCCATGATTAGTGTGTAGGTTCATAGATGCAAAACAGTATTTGACTCATCACTCCATACCTAGTTCCTAAAATTAACTGGGAAATAAGTGCATAATAAATATTTTTCCATGTCACTCAATATAACACATTCTTGGTCATTTTAAAAAATGACACACAGCTAGTTAGAGTCTATATGTCACTAAAGGATCTCCTTTGTTTTCAAGCTCACTGTTTTACCTTTAGGAAAACATGTGGCTGCATAGCTAATGTTTTAACTTCATGATTTTTACTTTTATGGATTTATGAATGATGAAGGCAGGGAGATTCACTTTATAGAACTAAAATCTGACCCTAATCAACAGTCTTTAAGAAGAAACTAAAATAGATTATCAGAATAAAAGCAAAAGTTTAGATGAACATGTATCTTCAGTGATCTTTAGGTTTAAGTTTTCAAGACATAGTCTGTTCAAAAAGGCAGTGTTCAAGTGCCCTCTTTGAGCGCTGATTTAATGGCATTGGTTTTACTGAAAAGAAGAGAACAGAGGTAGACTACATTTTATGGCCTTTTCCATTAGATGTGTGTCTTTGGAGAACTTCCAAATAGAAGAGAGAAAGGATATACTTTTATTTTCTCAATAAATATAATGATGAATTTCTCCTTTTGCCATACTGATGCTTATCTCATCAATATGAAGAAATAGTGGCAAAATAGGATAGCTTCAACAGTGTTATAATATTTTAAATTCTACAGGTGATTACTTTCTCTTTCTAGACTTTGCCTTAGTTTTCATGTGAGATAAAGGGCTTCTGAAATTATTATACTAGCTCAGCAGAAAGCATGTCAAATTATAAATGTTCTTCTCATGAAAGAAATGTGTTTACATGGCTTTTGATTTCTAGCATAGTGAGAACTATAATTCAGATGACCATTACATCTACTACTGTAGGAAAGAATCCCTTAGAAGAAATAGAGTAGCCCTCATAGTCAACCAAAGATTCTGAAATGCAGTTCTTGGGTGCAATCTCAAAAACGACAGAAAGATTTGTGTTCATTTCCAAGGCAAACCATTCACTATTGCAGTAATCCAAGTCTATGCCTCAACCAGTAATGCTGAAGAAGCTGAACTTGAACAGTTCTATGAAGACTACAAGACCTTCTAGAACTAACACCCCAAAAAGATGCGTTTTTCATTATAGGGGACTGAAAAGCAAAAGCAGGAAGTCAAGAGATACCTAGAGTAGCAAGCATATTTGGCCTTGGAGTACAAAATGAAGCAAGGCAAAGGCTAACAATGTTTTGCCAAGAGAATGCAATGGTTATACCAAATACCCACTTCCAAAAACACAAGAAGATTCTACACATGGACATCACCACGTGGTCAATACTGAAATCAAATTAATTATATTCTTTGCAGCCAAAGATGAAGAAACTCTATACAGTCAGCAAAAACAAGACCAGGTGCTGACTGTGGCTCAGATCATGAACTCCTCATTGCCTTACTCCTAAATTCATACTTAAATTGAAGAAAGTAGGGAAAACCACTAGACCACTCAGGATGACCTAAATCAAATCCCTTATGATTTTACAGTGAAAGTGACAAATAGATTCAAGGGATTACATCTGATAGACAGAGTACCTGAAGAACTATGGATGGAGGTTTGTGACATTGTACAGGAGGCCAGTGATCAAGACCATCCCCCCAAAAAAAGAAATGCAAAAAGGCAAAATGGTTGTCTGAAGAGGCCTTATAAATTGCTGAGAAAAGAGAATCTAAAGGCAAAGGAGAAAGGAAAGATATACCCATTACAACGCAGAGTTCCAAAGAATAGCAAGGAGAGATAAGAAAGCCTTCCTCAGTGATCAATGCAAAGAAATAGAGGAAAAAAATATAAAATGGGCAAGACTAGAGATCTCTTTAAGAAAATTAGATACCAAGGAAACACTTCATGCAAAGATGGGCACACTAAAGGATAAAAATTGTATGGGCCTAGCAGAAGTGGAAGATAATAAGAATAATACAAGAATACACAGAAGAACTATACAAAAAAGATCTTCATGACCCAGATAACCATAATGGTGTGATCACTCACCTAGAGCCTGACATCCCGGAATGTGAAGTCAAGTGGGTCTTAGGAAGCACCACTAGGAACAAAGCTAGTGAAGGTGGGGAATTTCAGTTGAGCTATTTCAAATCCTGAAAGATGATGCTGTGAAAGTGCTGCACTCAGTATGACAGCAAATTTGGAAAACTCAGCAGTGGCCACAGGACTGGAAAAGGTCAGTTTTCCTTTCAATCCCAAAGAAAGGCAATGTCAAAGAATGTTCGAACTCCTGCACAATTGCATTCAACTCAGTTCAGTTCAGTTCATTCGCTCAGTCATATCCGACTCTTTGCAACCCCATGAACCACAGCATGCCAGGCCTCCCTGTCCATCACCAACTCCTGGAGTCCACCCACGTCTGTTGAATAGGTGATGCCATCCAACCATCTCATCCTCTGTTGTCCCTTTCTCCTCCTGCCCTCAATCTTTCCTAGCATCAGGGTCTTTTGTAATGAGTCAACCCTTCACATCAGGTGGCCAAAATACTGGAGTTTCAGCTTCAACATCAGTCTTTCCAATGAACACCCAGGACTGATCTCCTTTAGAATAGACTGGTTGGAACTCTTTGCATTCCAAGTGACTCTCAAGAGTCTTCTCCAACAGCACAGTTCAAAAGCATCAATTATACAGCACTTAGCTTTCTTTACAATCCAACTCTCACATCCATACATGACCACTGGAAAAACCATAGCCTTGACTAGACGAACATTTGTTGGCAATGTAATGTCTCTACTTTTTAATATGCTGTCTAGGTTGGTCATAACTTTCCTTCCAAGCAGTAACTGTCTTTTAATTTCATGGCTTTGTCACCATCTGCAGTGATTTTGGAGCCCAGAAAAATAAAGTCATCCACTGTTTACACTGTTTACCCATCTTTCTGCCATGAAGTGATGGGACAAGATGCCATGATCTTAGTTTTCTAAATGTTGAAATTAAGCCAGCTTTTTCACTCTTCTCTTTCACTTTCATCAAGAGGCTCTTTAGTTCTTCTTCACTCTCTGCCATAAGGGTGGTGTCGTCTGCATATGGCCAACATCTGCTGGATCATTGAGAAAAACAAGAGAGTTCCAGAAAAACATCTATTTCTCTTTATTGACTATGCCAAAGCCTTTGACTGTGTGGATCACAATAAACTGTGGAAAATTCTGAAAGACATGGGAATACCAGACCACCTGATCTGCCTCTCAAGACACCTGTATGCAAGTCAAGAAGCAACAGTTAGAACTGGTCATGGAACAACAAACTGGTTCCAAATAGGTAAAGGAGTATGTCAATGCTGAATATTTCACCCTACTTATTTAACTTATATGCAGAGTACATCATGAGAAATGCTGGGCGCAAGGCAGCACAAGCTGAAATCAAAATTGCTGGGAGAAATATCAATAACCTCAGATATGTAGATGACACCACCCTTATGGCAGAAAGCAAAGAACAACTAAAAAATATCTTGGTAAAAGTAAAAGAGGAGAGTGAAAAACTGCCTTAAAACTTAACATTCAGAAAGCGTAGATCCTGTCCCATCACTTCATGGCAAATAGATGGGGAAATAATGGAAACAATGAGATTTTATACTTTTGGGCTCCAGAATCACTGGAGACTGATGACATGAAATTAAAAAACTCTTGCTTCTTGGAAGAAAAGTTATGACCAACCTAGACAGCATATTGAAAAACAGACACATTACTTTGCCAACAAAGGTCCGTCTAGTCAGAGCTATGATTTTTCCAGTATCATGTATAGATATGAGAGTTGGATTATAAAGAAAGCTGAGCACTGAAAACTTGATGCTTTTGAATTGTGGTGTTGGAGGGGACTCTTGAGAGTCTCTTGTACTGCAAGGAGATCCATCCAATCCATCCTAAAGGAAATTAGTCCTGAATATTCACTGGAAGGACTGATGTTGAAGCTGAAACTCCAGTTCTTTGGCCACCTGATGGGAAGAACTGACTCATTTGAAAAGACCTTGATGCTGGGAAAGATTGAAGGCAGGACGAGAAGGAGATGACAGAGGATGAGATGCTTGGATGGCATCACCAAGTTGGTAGACATGAATTTGAGCAAGCTCCAGCAGGTGGTGATGGACAGGGAAGCTAGGTGTGCTGCAGTCCGGGGTCAGAAACCGCTGGACACGATGAGAGACTGAACTGAACTGATATTGAGAATCAAGTAAATTACAAAAGTGCAGAAATTAAAAAAACATGATTTTAAATGCAGTGGTGTTTTGTTTAGGAATGTAATGGCTGAATCACATGTTAGGTAGATACTTAACTTTTCAAAAAAGTGTCAACTGTTTTCCAAAGTGGTGGTAACTTTTTACTTTATCATCAGCTGTAGGTGAGTATTCCAACTCTTCTATATGCTTGTCAGCACTTGGTATGGCCAGGGCTTTTAAACTTCAGCCAATCAAATATGTATGTAGAGGCTGCTCACTGTGCTTTCAATTTGTATTTCCTGAATGACTAATAATGTTTAGAATTTTTGTTTTGTGCTTATCTGCTATCCATTTATCTTTTTAGTGAAGTGTGTTTAAAACTTTTACTCATTTTTTTATTGGTGATTTTGTTTGTTTTTGTATTACTGAATTTTGTAAGCTCTTCCTTACATATTCTAAATACATATTCTAAATAGTCAGATTCCTCTGTCTGTGGCTTGCAAAGTCTGTGGTATATGAAGTCATATATCCCTTGAATAAATTGTGCATGGATATTCATTGATGCTTTCTTTATAGTAATTCATAACTGTTAACAGCCCAAATTTCCATCAAGAGGTGATTGAGTAAACAAACTAATGTATCCATTTACAGGAATACTACTCAGTAACTAAAAAGGAATACTCTTAACACATGTGGGAGCATGAATGAGTGTCAAAATAACTATGCTGAAACAAGACAGACAAAAATGTACTTACTGTATGATTTTATTTACATAATATTCTAGAAAATACAACCTAATCTATTATGAAAGAAACAAAATTATAATTTGCCTGGGAAGTGCGGTAGGTGGCATGAATTAAAGGGTCCATGAGGAATATTTTGGGGGATAATGAATTGATTCAATATCTTAAAATAGATATCAGTTCAGTTCAGTTCAGTCAGGTCAATGATGCCATCCAGCCATCTCATCCTCTGTCATCCCTTCTCCTCCTGCCCCCAAGCCCTCCCAGCATCAGAGTCTTTTCCAATGAGTCAACTCTTTGCATGAGGTGGCCAAAGTACTGGAGCTTCAGCTTTAGCATCATTCCTTCCAAAGAAATCCCAGGGCTGATCTCCTTCTGAATAGACTGGTTGGATCTCCTTGCAGTCCAAGGGACTCTCAAGAGTTTTCTCCAGCACCACAGTTCAAAAGCATCAATTCTTTGGTGCTCAGCTTGACCACTGGAAAAACCATAGCCTTGACTAGACGGACCTTTGTTGGCAAAGCAATGTCTCTGCTTTTCAGTATGCTGTCTAGGTTGGTCATAACTTTTCTTCCACGGAGTAAATGCTAAAATTAGGTGTTAGGTGTTAAATTTGTGCAGTTTGTCTTTTTATTGTTAGTTATACCTTAGTGATTGTCCCTAAAAAAATATACTAGGGGAATTCTTTTTAAAAAGAAATCCAAAGTGAACAATTGTTTCCTAATGCAAATCAACCCTCCACTGCCATCCTACAAATACAGTATGTGGATTTGGATTGGGTACAGTTCTCATATGTTAGATGTTTGCCTCAGTACCTGGCCTCTCATTGCCCTTGTGGCTCTCCTGAAAGGTGTATAGTGCTGTCTTTATTTTGCCAGTGTTGCTACACCAAGACACCCTATCAATGTCTTACAAAGGCTTTGTCAATCCACATGATTCCCTTGGTTTTACAGTTGTCAGTGCAAACAGACTGCATCCATTTTTCTTTTCTTCAAGAAATGTCACCTGGTCAGCTGACGAGGGAGACTTCTCCATTAATTCTGTGGAAACTTCTTTAGAGAGTTTCAGTTTCCCTTACTACAAGGGGAACTATTACTACTACTGGTACTAAGACTACACAGTATAGCCCAAACCCGTGTAACAGCAGGATTTTTTGCTTTTTGTTTCCATGTTTTAATGTTAAATTCTATAGCTGAAGCAGAGCCTTTTGGCTTTGTTTTAATTTGATCAGGCAGTTGTTTAGATTCAGTTCAGGTCATTCAGTTCAGTCACTCAGTCATGTCCGACTCTTTGCGACCCCGTGAACCACAGCACACCAGGCCTCCCTGTCCATCACCAATTCCCAGAGTCCACCCAAACTCATGTCCATTGAGTTGGTGATGTCATCTAACCATCTCATCTTCTGCCATCCCCTTCTCTTTCCTTCAATCTTTCCCAACATCAGGGTCTTTTAAAATGAGTCAGCTCTTCGCATCAGGTAGCCAAAATATTGGAGATTCAGCTTGAACATTTTTAAATAACTGTACCAAATATTTAACTGATGACTTCATCTTGATTGTAACCCACTTTAGTCTGACACTAGACCAGACTTGTATTCTGGTTAACTAGTAATAGATATTTTCTCCCATCTCTATTCCTCATTATTTGTAATTAAATATTCACAGCTGAAAGCAATTTATTTTAATAGTGATGGTTCCTGCCAAGGGATATATCCAGGATATCCTGGGGAAAGCAGTATAGGAAGTCAACACTTAAGTGTGATTTGAGAGTGCCAAAGGGTCCTGATGTAAAAATATTGGAAATATTTCCCCTGACTGATACTGCCACAGGTGCTGAATTTCCCATGACAGGCTTTTTCCTTACAGATCTTACCAAGAATCTATGTGTATTTTTACTTGGCTAAAGCATGGTGCTTTCTGGAAAATGAAGCATGCAGGTATCATTTTAGCACAAGGACATTTATAACATTAATCAAAATTTGTGTCGATTTTATACTGAAAAATGATAACCCACCTATTGCCTCAACTTTTAGCAAAAAGATGCATATTAAAGAAGCTTGATACCTAATTAGCATGTTTGCAAAGCTGTTAATTGTTTTTCATTTATTTGGGGAAACAAAATCACTTAGTACTTTATAATCATTAGGAATAATCATAGTTAGGGATAGTGTTTGTACATGTTATGCAATCAAGCATGTTAATTTGAATTCTTTCTCAAAATGGAAAAGAAACATCCAAAATCATGAAAGAATGAACCACATGATGTTAACAGTTTTGCCCTGGCATGTTTGTATGCACAAGTATATATATGAACATCACATATATGATTACAAGGCAAATAAACAGGAGTTTTATATTTGTAAACTCAGTATTTTTACTTTAGAATGAATAATAATTTCAGAAATATACTTTCTTTAAAAAAATAATTTTCATTTTTAAAATTCCTTAAAAGGAATTTTAAGATAAGGAATATACCTATATTTATTTCAGGAGAGATTCTGATTTTGTTGCTAGGCCACCAATGAGATTTTGTTTCTCCTTCCTAGAAATACACTGATGCAAATGGTCAAATAAAGTCTGGGTACTGAGGGAAGAAACACATTATGTGCATTATTAATGGCTGCTTGCTTTGCTGGGTTTATTGGCTTATCATGTAAGAAAAGTTGAGTCTGAACATGATGGCTGTCCTAAGGTCCAGGGTGCCATTAGCATCCTCTAGCTTTAGGGGTCATGTAAAGATGCTTTTGGGAATAGACTCTTGGCATTTTAAACCAATTACTGTTTCATATATTCATTAATAATACAATATACTACTGGCATTTTTGAGGAACAAAATCTCTCTCTTTTTCTGTCATACATCTCTCCTTCTTGGCTAAAGGATCAATGGCTCTGTAGGAGATCATCAGTTTTCCATATTGTTTCTTATTGGCTATGGGGAGTGCTCTCAAGTTTTTCTCTCTGAGTACCACTCATGTGGCTGAAATTTGAAGAAAGATTAAAGAGTATTTCATGCTTAGATCTGTACTATTTTTAAACTGAAATTTGGAGAGAAAAAGTGGTGGGAGTTTTCAGAGATATATTTACAGACATTTAAAATCTTGGTTGATTAATAAATTACTAATAACACATGGGATTTACAATGAATACAATATTCTAATTTCTCACTAGAATCATGAGTTGTAAAGGAGGCATTTTATTATTTCATTATTAGAAAAAGGATTGTCATTTCTCAAGTATAAGGGATTTTTTAAATATTGAAATAAAGGTAAAAGATCAGATATACAAGACAGTGATAGCTGTGTTATAAGTTTTATGGTCTCCGTAAAATTAACATTAACTTTAGTTATATGTTGTAGTAAAACTAGAGGAAAAAAATTGTAATATTTTATGATTTGTTCTCTTGGTATCTTAGGATGAGATACTAATTTGTTAACTAATTCCTAAGTAGTTCCCAAGTTATGCCTTTATTAATGAAGCAAAGTTATTTTGCTACAACTGATTTTTATTGGGGGGAAAAAAGGCCTAAGGGTCATAGCCTCTATGGGTTAAAATGGAGAGAGTCGATAATTTAGATCCATTCAGCAGTCCCACTGAGATGGCTGTGGTGAGTAAGGTGGTAGTCATAATTTGTCTGTATTCTGAAAATATTCTGATCAATTTGTTTTGCAAGCCATGAATGAGTGATTTCTAAATGGCTCAGCATTCAGGATGAGTGTTGGCTAATCAAATCCCACAACAGAGGAGGAATAACCTGATGGCAGAAATCTGAAGCCAAAGTCCAGAATGAGACTGTCAACAAGAAATTGCCTATTTCATAGCATTTCTATTTAAATCTTTTCCCTTCCTTCTTTCCCTTCCTTCTTTTCTCTTTTCTTCCTTCTCTCTTTTCTTCTTCCTTCCTTCCCTCCTTTCCTCTTTCTTTCTTTCCATTTTCATTTCAAAGGAACCTACAATTCCAGAGCAGGTAGAACAAGAGAATTAGCTCTAGAGAGACTGTGAAAAAGAACTTGCATTTTATTTTTCACTTATTCAGTTTTACTTTATTTTCTTATACATTAAATCTCATGGCCATCTACAAACAAAATTGTAAAATAGATGAAGTTTGTGTTTCTGTTGTTTTTAGCACCTCTCTCTCCATTTGCATGCTCCCCACACTTACACCAGGTACCCAGAGACACTTTTCTGCATCTTATTTCAGTATTACAAATACAGCTTTTGTCTATGGAATGTGGAGCTTCCCTGGTGGCTCAGTGGTAAAGAATCCACCTGCCAAAGCAGGAGATATGGGTTTGATCCTTGGATCAGGAAGATCCCCTGGAGAAGAAATGACAACCCACTCCAGTATTCTTGCCTGGGAAATCCCATGGACAGAGAAGCCTGGTGGGCTACAGTCCATGGGCCTGCAAGAGTAAGACACGACTTAGCTACTGAACAACAGCTATGGAATATGAATGCCTTTCCATCCAACAGATCTGAGAGCTTACCTGTTAATGAGGTGAATAGCTTTAAAAATACGGTAACTTGCCCAATTACATGAAATATTCTGCCATGTAATTAGGTGTTAGTGCAGTATAATTATAAAGGCATTGTTGCCTCCATTATGTAAACAAACTCACTTCAGAAAGGTCAAGTAACATCATCATACCAATCAGTTAGTAAGTGGCTAAGAACTAAAAGGGAGGTCTTCTGACTCATACTTCAGTGTTCTTTCCATGGCACTACTCTCGAAAGACATTTATTAGTTAAATCTCATGTGGTATTTATGTGTGATAAAAGCTTCCTTTAGCTTTTATCCCAGAATATATTGTATTTGGGACAATTTTTAAACCCATCTGAAATTAAATAGTAGAGTTTCAGTCAGTGGCAAGAGGATTTTGGCAATGGAAATATTTTTAAGGAAAAATCTACTGACTTTACCTCTAGATGATCAGATTTGCAAAGCAGACCTTTGCAAATATGATCATTTACTTACCCTACTTTTTGATAAAACTTTGTGTGATTCTTTTTATCATTCAAATGTTGACAATAGACATAAATAGGAAATTATTCATATATAACACAATTATTTGGGACATAGGTTTTGATATGAGGCAGAATTGGGGTGAAGTTCTGTGTATCTTATTACCTTTGTGACCAAAGTTTGGCTAATTCAGTCTCATTTGCTGCACTGGAACATGGAAATGATTGTCAGATCCTCAGTGTTTATGCCTCATATGGCTGTATTGATTGTTAGCTCTTCAATTATTTAAGAGTCATGATTCTTAAAAAGTTACACCACTTTTCAGATGACCTCTTTATTTCAGTATAACACTTTTCTATCCCACACCTTAATAAAGAAATATAATAAACTTGACCCTTTTGTTTCAGGCAAAAACATTTTAAAAATCATCAGCTTTTGGTTAGAGAATACAGTACAAAATAATTTCTAATTGCTGTATTGGCATGACTGCTTTGTGTAATTAGAACTAGCCAGAGGTATGGAGAGGTAGATGCTTCTCTGATACCTCCCTCTCTCTATTGTGAGCCAAACACAAGTTTGACTTATTTCTAAATGCTCTCAGATTTTATTTTTATTTTGTGCTTCAAGGTTATTGTTGTTTTTCTGTGCTGTAACTATTTTTCATTGCAGTTTCAATGCAGAGTAACCCTGTACCTCCCCCAAAGCTTCCTTGTCTCAGAGTCAATCATTTTCCTCTTCATTTATTCATTCCTTCCCCAATATGATTTCTTTGTACCCTTTCCACTTACCTCCACTTGCTATTTAGTCATATTTTCCTCCTTGTTCAGTACAATAAACTGTTGTGATATTTCATGTTATTTAAATTGCTTATATTTTTCTATCTTTGAAAATTGTTTGAGGGTCTTGGGTTGAGATGAAATGCATCATAATTGTTCCCATTAAAATTTATGGAAAAAAAAAATATAAATATCTAATAGCTTTTAAACTAATGGCAAGGTTTTTTTATGAGCAAATTAAAAGCATTTTATGAGAGATACAAGTGAATAAATAATTAATGCCCTTAGTCCTCTAAGTGCTCCCCTGCCCACAACCACTCTGGCTATCTGAGTCTTCCTCAAGAGTGCCCTCTCCAGGTTCTCCTCAACACAGAACTGGACTCAGAATCCTCCTCCATCATGGTTAGCCTGCATTCTAAATGGTCCGTGCTCTTGTTATACCTGTTGTTTAATGTTATGAATACTCTTCCTCATGATGATAAAAATAGAACCTATCCTAAAAGGTTGTTTTAGGAATGAAATTCTATAATACATGCAAGGAATACTTAAAAAATCAATATATTTGTATAAGCAAACCCTTAAATATACCAGTTTTACAAATATGTTGTAGTAAATACAGTCTTCTACATTTGAATCTTCAGTTATAATTCATTAATATGGAATATTATGTTTGCCTTTGAATTGGCTGTGTATTGCATAAAATTGAAAATAAAAAACACAATTATAATATTTGCAATTGATTTTTTAAAAGAACTTAAAGTAAATGTGTGTAAATGTATGTGTATATAATCATTTAATATTATAATCAGTGCAGAATTTTAATTTTATTGATAGAATTTTCATGGAATCAGTATATGACTCAAACATATATATATTGATTATCTTGGATGGTTTAATTTATATGTGATATTTACATGATTTATGTCAACAAATTCATGTAAAAAATGCAAATATTTTTGTTGCTAGTGCCATGAGAGATCCACAGCAACATTTAAATAATTTGACAAATCTTGAACCATTATGAGAAAAACAACCAATTTTGCCTCTCTATGCTCACCTATATCCTTAACTTCAGTTACTTACTTCATCTACTTATACTGAGGATTCACTGAACAAGGGTACCTGTCACCTCTATAGACTACATGGGAGGCCCATCATGTTTGTGGACAGCTCATGCATGCAGCCTCTAAATGCAAGCTGTCTGGGTCTGGGATGACCCTGGGCTGAGAGACCCAGAACTTACTCAGACTCTTTGTATCTCAGTTTTCTCATCTGTGGGGAGTGGGGGGAAGGCTGAAAATTGCGTACACCTCATTGTGTTGTAGTGAAGACTTAGTTCATACATTTAAAACTTTAGGATAACACTTGGAATACAGCAAATGTTTTATTAAAGTAAGCTATTTTTGAAAATAACTATTGCCATTTTGTAGCCCATTGAGAAGAAATAAGTGCCATCTGTTTGGGCATTGAAGTGTGTACCTGACCACATGTATTTTTAATGCTGATAGTTTGATTTCCTTAAACATGAATAAGCTGTGAATAAAAAAGGTCCAGGATATTTTTAATTGTTTTATGTTAACTAATATTCTTTTATTGTTGAATTAAAAAAAAAAAATAACCTCCTAGCTGGGATTTTTGTATTCTGGGCTTTTTGAATGGAAATGATTGAGATAGGATGGGGGTTATTGATGATAGAATGTATGCCATAAATTCCATATTGATTTTCTTAAATTCATTAATTAAATTTTCACTGGAAATGAAGAAGAAGCTCAAGGCTGTGAAATATGTGAAAGATTCCTGTGCAAAGCAGTTTCTTCTGATGGCAATAACAGGTACAATTAGATTGGCTTCTTGAAGAACTGGAAACTGAATTAGAGACATTTCTAAAAAGAGCTAAAAGTTTTGAGTATGAAGAATTACAGGCTCAGATGAATGAGAAAAGTGTGCAAGATAGAGGAGACTAACTGTAAGATATAATGAAGAGTGTGATACAAGAGAATTCAGGAAAGGAAAATATGACAAGTGGTATGAAAGATGTGAGGAAAAAAATGAGAAAGGTTTTAGGAAGTGAAAATGATAAAGTTTATAAGAACTAGAACAAGAAGAAATGAGAAAAAAGTAAACGATGGAAGAGAGATTTTAGAACCTATGGGAAAGAAAATATTATACCAAAAGACCCTGAAAAATCACAGTAGTGAACCTAAGGTATAAATGAATATTTTCAGAAAGACATGATAGAAATATAAGGAAGAAAACAAAGGGAAAAATACATGGAAACAAAAGTTAATAAAGCAATGCTATATTGAATCTAACTGTTAAATGTCAGTTTTTGCCAAAAGCTTATATTCCTTTAATATTTTAATAAATTCATTACTTGTTCTTTGAAAAGATGACATGTATTAGTATTGTCCACCAATTTTCAAGTTTGAGAAACATTCTTCCTCAGTTAATCTATTGTTTATTTGTTCAAACACTACACTAATAAACAAGCAATTATTCTATTTTTCTAAACAAATGTGTTAATCACTTCCTAAGGTCACCTTTTCAGAGTATTACTAGGAATGATTACAAGATTAAAGAATGAAAAGAAATGAAGCCAAGAATATGCAAATGAAATTTGCATTAATTACCTTACAATGACAAGGATGAATGATCTTATTTTAAAATCAAAAATCACCCTGAAATAGCAGTTCGCCACTGACACTTATTGGCATGGTGCTTCTGAAGTGACATTTGAAAAGATCACTATATGCTTTAAATACAGACACAGTATTAGCTCAACCTTCTGAAGTATTCACCCATGTCAGATTATAAACCTACAATGTATATTTATTGAATTTGTCTTGCTGTCCAGCCTTAGTGAAGGCTCTTGAAATACAAAGAAAATAAAACTAAGTTGCTAATCCCAATAAGTTTTGGTTTAATGAAACAGATATCTGAAACAACTTTAATACAATATATATGTTATCATAAATTGGTGAGGGTGAGACAAGGAAAGATGAAAGTTATGAGTTAAGCTAATTGGAGTAGGTGTTCGTTAAACAGGATCTCAAACGATTTAAGTATGGGATGGCTAAATTATTCCTCGTAAAGAGAAGGGCAAGAGGAAGGCATCTTCGGCTGGAAAAGGCAGGGTATTATATGTATAACAAGTGGAACTCTTGTTTTTAGGGTGAATTTTCAGGATCATAAGATTCTCTTTGGCATTCTTTTAAGTTTGCATCATGATCTAACCTGATAAGTTTAAGATTTAATAACACCAAGTCACTGGGAGCAATGTAATTTAATTCATCCTGAAGCAAGATATGCTTTCTTACATTTCTTAAATATTCACTGGTACTTTACATATGAGTGATAGAAAGATGTTACTTCTGGACGAGACCTATGTACACTACACTAGGGAAAACAATTAATTTTAGCATTGTTTTAAAGAGAAATTTTATTTTTATTTATTTATTTATTTATATTTATTTTAAGTTTTATTTTAAATTTTGTTTTATGCTTAATTACATCTGATTGTAATGGAATAAAACTGTCAGTTCAGTTCAGTTCAGTCGCTCAGTCGTGTCCAACTCTTTGCGACCCCATGAATTGCAGCACACCAGGCCTCCCTGTACATCACCAACTCCCAGAGTTCACTGAGACTTGTGTCCATCGAGTCAGTGATGCCATCCAACCATCTCATCCTCTGTGGTCCCCTCTCCTCTTGCCCCCAATCCCTCCCAGCATCAGTCTTTTCCAATGAGTCAACTCTTCGCATGAGGTGCCCAAAGTACTGGAGTTTCAACTTTAGCATCATTCCTTCCAAAGAAATCCCAGGGCTTATCTCCTTCAGAATGGACTGGTTGGATCTCCTTGCAGTCCAAGGGACTCTCAAGAGTCTTCTCCAACACCACAGTTCAAAAGCATCAATTCATTGGCGCTCAGCTTTCTTTATAGTCCAACTCTCACATCCATATATGGCTACTGGAAAAGCCATAGGCTTGACTAGATGGACATTTGTTTGCAAAGTAATGTCTCTGCTTTTGAATATACTGTCTAGGTTGGTCATAACTTTTCTTCCAAGGAGTAAGCGCCTTTTAATTTCATGGCTGCAGTCACCATCTGCAGTGATATGGGGCCCCCAAAAATAAAGTCTGACACTCTTTCCACTGTTTCCCCATCTACTTCCCATGAAGTGATGGGACTGGATGCCATGATCTTCGTTTTCTGAATGTTGAGCTTTAAGCCAACTTTTTCACTCTCACTTTCATCAAGAGGCTTTTTAGTTCCTCTTCACTTTTCTGCCATAAGAGTGATGTCATCTCCATATCTGAGGTTATTGATATTTCTCCTGGCAATCATGATACCAGCTTGTGCTTCTTCCTGCCCAGAATTTTTCATGATGTACTCTGCAAAGAAGTTAAATAAGCAGGGTGACAATATACAGCCTTGACATACTCCTTTTCATATCTGGAACCAGTCTGTTGTTTCATGTCCAGTTCTAACTGTTGCTTCCTGACCTGCATATAGATTTCTCAAGAGGCAGGTCAGGTGGTCTGGTATTTCCATCTCTTTCAGAATTTTCCAGTTTATTCTGATCCACATAGTCAAAGGCTTTGGCATAGTCAATAAAGCAGAAATAGATATTTTTCTGGAACTCTCTTGCTTTTTCCATGATCCAACAAATGTTGGCAATTTGATCTCTGTTTCCTCTGCCTTTTCTAAAACCAGCCTGAACACTGCAATTTCACAGTTCACATATTGCTGAAGCCTGGCTTGGAGAATTTGGAGCATTACTTTACTAATGTGTGAGATGAGTGCAATTGTGCGGTAGTTTGAGCATTCTTTGGCATTGCCTTTCTTTGGGATTGGAATGAAAACTGACCTTTTCCAGTCCTGTGGCCACTGCTGAGTTTTCCAAATTTGCTGGCATGTTGAGTGCAGCACTTCCACAGCATCATCTTTCAGGATTTGAAATAGCTCAACTGGAATTCCATCACCTCCACTGGCTTTGTTCGTAATGATGCTTTCTAAGGCCCACTTGACTTCAAATTCCAGGATTACTGGCTCTAGGTGAGTGATCACACCATCATGATTATCTTGGTTTGAAGATCTTTTTTTGCACAGTTCTTCTGTGTATTCTTGCCACCTTTTCTTAATATCTTCTGCTTCTGTTAAGTCCGTACCATTTCTGTCCTTTATCAAGCTCAGCTTTGCGTGAAATGTTCCCGTGGTAGATCTAATTTTCTTGAAGAGATCTCTAATCCTTCCCATTCTGTTGTTTTCCTCTATTTCTTTCCATCGATCACCGAGGAAGGCTTTCTTATCTATTTTGGCTATTCTTTGGAACTCTGCATTCAAATGTTTATATCTTTCCTTTTCTCCTTTGCTTTTCGCTTCTCTTCTTTTCACAGCTATTTGTAAGGCCTCCCCAACAGCCATTTTGCTTTTTTTGCATTTTCCTTGGGGATGGTCTTGATCCCTGTCTCCTGTACAATGTCACGAACTGCCGGGGTCCAGCCCCGGTGGATCCAGGGATATTCAAGGGTGGGACGGAGCAGGTGGATAGGAAAGGATAGGACAGGATAGGATAACTCAGGACAGGATAGAATAGTAGGAAATTATTAGTAAAATAGAGGCTGAACAACTTGGTTTACATGGAAAGCTAGTTGTTCAGCCTCTATTTGTAAAAGAATGAAATTAGATCACTTTCTAACACCATACACAAAAATAAACTCAAAATGGATTAAAGATCTAAACGTAAGACAAGAAACTATAAAACTCTTAGAGGAGAACATAGGCAAAACACTCTCTGACATAAATCACAGCAGGATCCTCTATGATCCACCTCCCAGAATACTGGAAATAAAAGCAAAAATAAACAAATGGGATCTAATTAAAATTAAAAGCTTCTGCACAACAAAGGAAACTATAAGCAAGNGAAAACTGGGCATGATGCACAGTGGCATAAAGAGAAGTGATGACCTGGGAAAGAATATGTGTTAGGGTGAAGATCTGGAAGAAAGCTTGATGGTGGTAGTATAAGTGGGGGACACATGGTGTTCAATTCAGATGTGGACTAAGCATTAATAATGTTTGGTTATAAAAAAGAAAGGTAGTTTAGAAAACCTTATAAGGTAAAAAATAAATTAATATATTAGTTAGAACTCTTTAAATTGATATTTTACTTTTTTAATCTAGTGAAATACCAATTTCATATGATTCAAACTGATAGTTACACACACAAACACACACACACACACACACACACTGAGATCAACATTCTTTTTCTTTCCTTCATGTCTATTTTCCAAGCTTGAGTTTTTGAAATTGTGTTTTCTATAATTTTGTTTTGTATGCTGCTTTTTAAAATTTAAGGTTCATTATAAATTTTCATGTTTTTTTTTTTTTTACTTATTAGGTTGAGTGGTTTTCCCATTTGAATGCACTATTGTATTGAAATTTAGGTTCTTATTGTTTTGAATTTAGGTTATATACAATTTTTATTTTTCTCATAGTTGTGTAACATTTGCCACAATAGCTAAGTATTTTATCTCATCTATTATTATGACCTTAAGAAAAATTTATTATAATGGGAATCTTAACTATAAGGCAGTTTTTAAATATTTGATATAGATTTTGAAATTGTGTTCTGGAGAAGGTGTATGAATTTGTACTCTTGAATTATATAGTATGAAAGAGTCTGTGTTCTCACAGCCTCAGAACTTGTTTAACTCTGACAGTTTTCTTCAAACATAATAACAACTCCATAGTGTTTTGGTTTGTCGTTATATTTAATGACTATTTCCCCACAGTTATTTTTTTAACTTATATAGATACTTTAGATTTTGAATCTTAAACTGTAATTTTTTTTCTGCATGATTTGCATATGTGGACATATGCTTTGAAAGAGATTTCTTATATAAAGTATTATCTAAAAATAAGCCTCTATTTTCATGTATGTTTCTTTTATTTTTTTTAATTATCAATTTTAGTTGGAATTGTAAGATGTTTATTTTTGACAAATTTGGTAAGCTGTATCAATACCCATTTATGGGCAAATTTATTATTTCTATACTGATTTGATAATGGCCCTTAGACTTCTAATCTGTCTCTCTCCCTTCCCTCTAATGCATTCTACTACATTTTTTTTTAATAAAAATTGATTTTTACTGGAATATAGTTGTTTTACAATGTTGTTTTAGTTTCTACTGTATGGCAAAATGAATTAATCATATGTATATATACATAAGTATATATAGATATCCCCTCCCATTTGGACTCCCTTCCAATTCAGATCATCACATTGCATTAATAGAATTCTCTGTACTATAAAGTATGTTCTCATTTGTTCTCTTTTATACATAGTGCCATATATATGTGTCAACCCCAATCTCCCAGTTCCTCCCACCTCTCTATTTCCCCTTGATATTCATATATTTCTTCTCTATGTCTAAGCCCTTATTTATGCTTTTCAAGTAAAATCATCTATAATGTTTTTCTAGAATCAACATGTATGCATTAATATATGGTACTTGTTTTTCTCTGACTTTCTTCATACTGTGTGACAGACTCTAGGTCCATCCACATCTCTGAAAATGACCCATGTTCCTTCCTTTTTATGACTGAGTAACATTCCACTGTATATATGTACCATGTCTTTATCCATTCCTCTGTTGGTGGGCATTTAGGTTGCTTCCATATTCTGGCTATCGTAAATAGTGTTGTTGTGAATATCAGGGTGCATGTAGTTTTCTGAATTATGGTTTTCTTTGGGTATATGTCCATTAGTGGATTGCTGGGTCCTACTGTAGTTCTATTTTTAGTTTTTTAAGAGTCTCCATACTGTTTTCCATAGTGTCTGTACCAATTTACATTTCCACCAACAGTGCATGAGGGTTCCCTTTTCTCCACACCCTTTCCAGTGTTTATTATTTGTAGATTTTTTGCTGATGGCTATTCTGATTGGTGTAAGGTGATACCTCATTGTAGTTTTGATTTTCATATCTTTGATAATTATTGATGTTCATGAGTTTGTTGGCAATCTGTTTGTCTTCATTGGATTAGATCTTCTGCCAAGTTTTTGATTGATTTTTTTTTTTATATATTGAGCTGCATGAGCTGCTTGTGTATTTTGGAGATTAATCCTTTGTCTGTTGCTTCATCTGCAAATATTTTCTCCTATCCTGAAGGTTCTGTTTTCATCTTGTTTATGATTTCCTTTGCTGTGCAAAAAGATTTAAAGTTTAATTAGTTTATTAAATTCTTTACTTTGCAGCTACTGTAAATTTTTTAAGGCACAAATATGATATGTCACTATTCTGCCTCAGTGGGTTTTATCACTTCTGAAATATGGATCAAATTCTTAACACACCTGTGGAATTTTGCCTTGATCAGACCTGTACTGGTTGTCTTTTATTTATTGCAAACTGTTGTTTCTTCATGCTTCACAACAGTTTCCATACCTTTCCTCTGGATAGATCACTTTTCCTATTTTTCCTCATTTACTTAACTCCATTCCTCACATAGATCTTACCATGAACATCTTCCAGGTCAGGGTAGATGACATGACTATGAGCTCTTATAGTCCTCTAAGCACTTTTTGTTTTTCAAATATCATAGCACCTTTTTATTCATCTGGTTATGTAAATAGTTACTTAATGCCTAGCTTCACAACTAGGTTAATGACAGACTGCATTTTATCCCAGAATGTGGCACAGTGCCAAGAACATGTGAGGTCTTCATGGTAGCTTCTTGATGAGTATTTGATAATGAATAAACTCTTGTATGAATTTTAAAAAGACATTTTGTGATCCAGAGTGAAGAGTTTCTTTAATATCAGAAATTGAAGCACAGTGATATCTATCAGTATCTCTGGCGTGTTCCTTTGTAACTAATTTTATTTGTTCCTTTCAGGTAAAAGTCATTCACAAAGTCAATGAGTAAAGCAAATTATTCTTCAGTATCTGAATTTGTGTTCCTGGGGCTTTCTACCTCCAGACCAGTGCAGCATTTCCTCCTTGCCTTCTCTACAGTGTTTTATGTAATAATTGTTCTAGGGAACTTTCTTGTTGTGCTAACAGTGACCTTTGACTCTCATCTACATTCCCCCGTGTACTTCCTTTTAGCCAACCTCTCATTTACTGATTTGTGTTTCTCTACTTTAACAGTGCCTAAGATGATCTCTGACCTGTACTCTGGGCACAAAACCATATCCTTCCAGGGGTGTGTCACCCAGATATTTGTCCTTCACACCCTGGGTGGATCTGAGATGGTGCTGCCCACTGCCATGGCCTTTGACCGCTATGTGGCCATATGTAAGCCCCTGCACTACCTGACCATCATGAGCCCACGGGTGTGCCTTTTGCTTCTGTGTGGTGCTTGGGCTATTGGCCTCATTCACTCAGTGGTCCAGTTAGCTTTTGTGATCCATTTGCCTTTCTGTGGTCCTAATGAAATCGACAGTTTTTACTGTGACCTTCCTTGGTTTATTAAACTTGCCTGCATAGACTACTACAGAATGGAATTCATGGTCACTGCCAACAGTGGGTTCATATCCATGGGCACTTTCTTCTTGTTGATCATCTCCTATGTTTTCATTCTGGTCACCGTATGGAAACGCTCTTCATGTGGTTTGTGCAAGGCCCTCTCTACTCTGTCAGCACACATCACTGTGGTGGTTTTGTTCTTTGGACCCTGCATCTTTGTTTACATGTGGCCATTTCCCACAGTGCCAGTGGATAAGTTTCTTGCCATTTTAGACTTTCTGGTTACACCCATCCTGAATCCTGCCATTTACACACTGAGGAACAAGGATATGAAGACAGCAATGAGCAGACTAAGTAATCAGCTCCTGAGTTTGAGGAAGGTCTCCTAAATAACTCATGAAAGTACAAATTACTTCAAACATCTTCATTTAATACAAATGTTTAAATTGAGGCTTTTTGTTTTTAAAGACAGTCACCATTTTATAATATTCAGACTAGACCATTGATTATGAGATTACATTGAATTCTCTGGGTAACAAGTTGTCAGCCAAATTAAAACCCTGGGAAATGTTTGGTGGAAGATTTTGAAAAACATTGGTTACAGACTTTGAATCTTCTGAGTGTACAGCCTTATACATTAGAATACCTGAATTCAGTTATTCAATTAAATTTGAGCAATTGATTAACATAACTAATATTATCAAACTTTGTGGGAACTATGAAACATTTAATTGTCCTTTGATTTTAACCTAGGATAAGAAAAAATTATATTTTTTATGAAAGACAAAAAATATGTAATGTAGGATTTAAAACCTGTGGCAATAAAATGGTGTAAAAAAAGTAGCAGAAAGAAGTGATAAGGTAGTATAATAAGGGGAGATTGACAGATGTCAGGAGGAAAAGCATCAGAGAGAAACTCAGAAATATTGTTTCATGAATAGGAAACTATGCTTCAATTGTTTGCCTCAATTTCAATGGACTCAACTCATCTCCATTTGGCCTAGGGCAGGGAAATTTATGTATACATTGCTGTTTCATGCTGTTTGAAATTGTGACTTAATCCATCAATGAATATTCCTCAAACATCAGAACATATTGACTTGATCATATCCTGGCTGGTATTATTATTATCCAACAACTGCTCTATCCAAATTGTTTGCTGGCTATTTTTCTCTGGTAACTTATCTTTTATACTCTTTTATATCTCTTATACTCCTTTTTGCCTCAAAACATGGTATCAAATATGTGTTAGTGTGTGTAATCTGTATAAATTACAAAACTGATTTAATTTATAGTTTGCTTTGTTAACTAGAAGGCTGAGCCAAATTCCCTGTAAAACTATGTTTGAGTGTTTGTGATCTGAGATTATTTTAGGATTATATAATCAGTTGTACATTTTATATTTTTCCTGTTTGTTGCTTTTATTTGTATTTTTAGTGGATTCTTGTTAGGTACATTAATTAAAAAGAACAGTGTAAACCCAGATTTCTATTTGAACAATTTATCTTACTTTTGAAACTAGCAAGAGAAGGGAAAAGACTAAAGTTCTAAGCACAAAAGTTCTGAAGGGCAAAACTGAATCACCTGAACTCTTCAGAATAAAGAGACAAAGATCTTTTAAAATCATAATCCAAACTTGGAAATAATGTATTCATGGAACAAGAACAAACTTGAGTGTACCAAGTCTTATAAAAACTGCATTCAGATTCAAATAGGCTCAGTACTTGATTGGATTGAAGTGATCATACCTTAATCTTTTTTGCCTCATAGAGGAGAGACTAGATAGGTTGTGGAGGAATATTATGTCAGAACTACATGATCTTTTATTACAATGTGTAAAATACAAAAAATAATTGTTTTTATAATGATTATGGGATATGCAAGAATAAGGGATATATGACTGAAAATTAAGAGGAAAATAGTTAACAGAAACAGACCACAAATACTCAATTGTTGAAATTAGCAAAGAGTGTAAAATAACTCATAAAATCAAGAGTGACATTAGGAAGTTGAAAAACTGAATGTTAAATTACAGAGAGAAGTGGTATCTAACAAAGAACCAAGTTATATTTTAGAAGTGAAAAAGAAATATTCCTAACAAGATAGTGGAGTAGTAGTTGGAGATGGAGTACATGTCTCTCCACGGATACATCAGGAATAAACCTTCAGGCACAGAAGTGCATGCACACCACCAGCTGAGAGTGGACAGGAGTACCTGACAAGAGGAAAAGAATATATGGACCCACACAAAACTCCATAGGATGAAGCAACTAGGGGGGAAACAGGAGTGTTAGTAGCCCTCGGCAGGTGGGGGAACTGAAGCAGGGATCTGATCCCCACATCGGAGCAATTGTCTGAGTCAGAGGAGAAACATTTAAGGCTGAGAGTGAAACAGCTGATCTGTGATAGCCTAAATTGAATCAGACAGTCCTTGCCACAGCCATACATACCCCAGACAGGGATGCAGGTCCCCTGGAAGGCACGGTGGCTGGGAGCTGGAGTTTAGGAATTGTGGAGCAATCCCAGGGAGAGGGCTACTGTTGACTGAGGAGAGATGGATCGAGGGGATGTGAGGGAGGAGACTGTGGTGGGAAATGCCTGTGGAGGAAAGCCAGGAAGCCATGGAAGCAAGGAAATACTGTGAGTCTTGCATTAGTGGGTGGAGCCATCACCATAGCCTCTCTCTCCCCATATGCAGCATCAGCAGCTGAACAATAGAGAGGCTGGCCCACCAAATCCCTGACCACTGAACTAAAGAGCAGGATCCCACACAGGGTGCACCTTTAAGTGCCTGACATGCTGATCTACAGAGTAGCACCCCAGCCAGGGGGGCCCCTCTATGTGTCTGACCTTCCAAACAACAGAGAAGGACCCCAGGCAAGGGAGTCCTCTAAGTGCCTGAACGGGATTGACCCGGGGGAAGCTATGGAGAAAGACTGGCCAAAGAGGCCTTCTGATCCCTAGCTACAAGGGGCTCAAAAAAAGACTCTGATAGGGCCATAGCTCCTGAGGCAGAGGCTGTCCATGTCCCTGCACACCTGGTGCCACCTGGGTCCCTACAAGCCAAGCAACTGCACTGCCTTCACGCTCAACTCTCCCTGGGACAGAGCTGTGACCGGCACAAAGAGCCTTGTGTCTAGGTGTGCAGGGTTGCTTCAGTAGTGTCCAGCTCTGCGACCCTGTAGACTATGGCCTGCCAGTCTTCTCTGTCAGGGAAGGGGGTTCTCCAGGCGAGAATACTGGGGTGTATTGGCCAATACTGGTAGCCATACCCTTTTAGAGCACTATATTTCCTGCTGCCCTAGCCACAAACTTCCCTTAGTACCTGGTGCTGCTTGAACCCTTGCAACCCAAGAAGCTGCACCACCTCCACACCTGGCCCTCACAGGGGCAAACCCAAGTCCTCCAGAGCAGCTTCAGGAGCAAACCCCAGTGGACGACCCACATACAGAAGTGGAAATAAAACTACAGATGAAACCCAGGGTTAGTGTGGCTAAGGAAACTGAAAGTGAAGTCGCTCAGTCGTGTCAGACTCTTTGCAACCCGTGGACTGTAGCCCACCAAGCTCCTCCGTCCATGGGATTCTCCAGGCAAGAATACTGGAGTGGGTTGCCATTTCTTTCTCCAGGGGATCTTCCCAACCCAGGGATCGAACCCAGTTCTCCACATTGCAGGCAGATGCTTTAACCTCTGCATCACTAAGGAAGAAGACCCAAAACCTTCCCACCAGCTGTACAAGCTGCAGATTAAATCCACACAATCCACGAGGCAGACTCTGCCTATGGAATATATAAACGGTCATTGAGAGCTCCCACAAAAAAAAAAAAAAAAAAAAAGCACTAGTTCTGATACCTGTGGACATAGAAGGCAAGAACACAGAGAAATATGACCTGATTCAGTTAAATCAGTTCAGTCACTCAGTCGTGTCCGACTCTTTGCGACCCCATGAATCGCAGCACGCCAGGCCTCCCTGTCCATCACCAGCTCCTGGAGTTCACTCAGACGCTCACCCATCGAGTCAGTGATGCCATCCAGCCATCTCATCCTCTGTTGTCCCCTTTTCCTCCTGCCTCCAATCCCTCCCAGCATCAAAGTCTTTTCCAATGAGTCAGCTCTTCGCATGAGGTGACCAAAGTACTGGAGTTTCAGCTTTAGCATCAGTCCTTCCAAAGAAATCGCAGGGCTGATCTCCTTCAGAATGGACTGGTTGGATCTCCTTGCTGTCCAAGGGACTCTCAAGAGTTGGACTCTCTTCTCCAACACCACAGTTCAAAAGCATCAATTCTTTGGCGCTCAGCCTTCTTCACAGTCCAACTCTCACATCCATACATGACTACTGGAAAAACCATCGCCTTGACTAGACGAACCTTAGTCGGCAAAGTAATGTCTCTGCTTTTGACTATGCTATCTAGGTCGGTCATAACTTTTCTTCCAAGGAGTAAGCGTCTTTTAATTTCATGGCTGCAGTCACCATCTGCAGTGATTTTGGAGCCCCCCAAAAATAAAGTCTGACATTAGAATCTGAGCTACCCCCATAGCATGTCCAGAGATCAGCATAGTATTGGAGGGCATCCTAGGAAGATGAGATGGACTGTGACTTCCCAGCAAGGGAAAGGACTCTGACAGCAGTGACTCAACAAAAACATTTACTATTCTTATGTTTTGACTTGATCTGTAGATTCTTTTGGATTTGTTTTCTTTTTCTTTTTCCTTTCTATCCCCCTCTGTTGTAGTTGTCGATTTTATTGGCATTATAAAATCTAATTAAGTTTTTGAGCTTTTTTTCTCCTCAAATTTTTTTATTGTTTATATAAACCTCTGCTTCTACTTGGGCTTTTGCAGTTCTGTGGAGTTTTCCTTTTTTTTTTTCCTTTTCTTTTTTTAATTTTAATTTTTTAAGCCTAATACTTTTCCTAAAAGTGACTTCCCAGCAAGGGAAAGGACTCTGACAGCAGTGACTCAACAAAAACATTTACTATTCTTATGTTTTGACTTGATCTGTAGGTTCTTTTGGATTTGTTTTCTTTTTCTTTTTCCTTTCTATCCCCCTCTGTTGTAGTTGTCGATTTTATTGGCATTATAAAATCTAAGTTTTTGAGCTTTTTTTCTCCTCAAATTTTTTTATTGTTTATATAAACCTCTGTTTCTACTTGGGCTTTTGCAGTTCTGTGGAGTTTTCCTTTTTTTTTTCTTTTTCTTTTTTTAATTTTAATTTTTTAAGCCTAATACTTTTCCTAAATTTATTCCTTTGTTTTTCCTACTGTTCCTTTCTCCTTGCAGTTATTCTTTAATGTATATAAATCTTCATCTACCTGTATTTAACTTTACATATCTAGTCTTTCTTTCTTTTCTTTCCCCTCAACATATTTGTTAGTTTTATTTTCATTGCTTTGTTCCCAACTTGGCATTTTGCTTTAGTTTTGTTTTCCAGTTTGTGCTTTAGTTAGTATTGTTCTGGTTGATATAATTTTTGTTTTCCTTTGTTAGCTGGATCAATCTGTTGTACTTTATTTTTGTTGGGCTGTTTTGAGTTTGTTTATGGGTGTATATGTATATGTGCATATTCAGTCACATTTTTTATTGTTGTTATAAACCTCTGCCTCTATGTTGGGCTTTTGCAGTTCTGTGGAGTTTTCCTTTTTTGTTTCTTCTTCCATTTTTTTTCTCTTTTTTTAATAATTTTAATTTTTAAAAACCTATTTTTTGGCATTTATTCCTTTGCCTTTACTACTGTTCTTTCCCCTTCCAGTTAATCTTTAATGTATACAAATCTTCTTCATCTACCTATATTTAATTTTGCATATCTATTCTTTCTTTCATTTCTTTCCTTTCCTCTCAACATATTTGTTAATTTAGTTTTCATTGCTTTATTCCCCACTTGGCACCTTGTTTTAGTTTTCTTTTCCAGTTTGTACTTTAGTTAGTTTTGTTCTTAACTGGTAAGTATAAATATTGATTTACTTTGTTCACCTGGTCAATCTNATTTCTTTCCTTTCCTCTCAACATATTTGTTAATTTAGTTTTCATTGCTTTATTCCCCACTTGGCACCTTGTTTTAGTTTTCTTTTCCAGTTTGTACTTTAGTTAGTTTTGTTCTTAACTGGTAAGTATAAATATTGATTTACTTTGTTCACCTGGTCAATCTACTGTACTTCATTTTTTTGGACTGTTTTGACATTGCTCAAGGGTGCATATGTATATGTGTATATTCCATCATTTTAATTATTATTTGCTTGACTTTCTTACTGACATTTCTCTGAGGTTCATCTTTGGTTTCTCGTTTTTGGGTATTTGTTTTAATCTCACTTAATGCCGTAACAAAACCCTTGTGCAATCTTCATTTCTGACCAGAGATAAAGCCCTGAGTCTTTAGGGTGGGAGCACTGACTCCAAGACCCGAGACTACCAGAGAACTAACCCTGAAAGTGAAACTGAAGTCGCTCAGTCGTGTTTGACTCTTCACGACCCCATGGACTGTAGCCTATCAGGCTCCTCCGTCCATGGGATTTTCCAGGCAAGAGTAGTAGAATGGTTTGCCATTTCCTTCTCCAGGAGATCTTCCCAACCCAGGGATTGAACCCAAGTCTCCCACATTGTAGACAGATGCTTTACTCTCGGAGCCACCAAAAGTGAGAACTCACNGAAAGAAAAACACCAATACAGTATACTTACACATATACATGGAATTTAGAAAGATGGTAATGATAAACCTGTATGCGAGGCAGCAAAAGAGACACAGATATATAGAACAGCCTTTTGGACTCTGTGGGAGAGGGAGAGGGTGGGATGATTTGAGAGAGTGGCAATGTAACATGTATGATATCATAAGTGAAATGAATCGCTGGTCTAGGTTCGATGCAGGATGCAGGATGCTAGGGACTGATGCACGGGGATAATCCAGAGAGAGGGTGTGGGGCGGGAGGTGGGAGGAGGGTTGTCGGGATTGGGAGTTCATGTGCACTCGTGGCTGATTCATGTCGATGTGTGGCAGAACGAATGCCGTGTTGTAAAGCAAAACAAACTAAAAAATAAAAATTAATTTTAAAAAAGAGGGACTTTAGGTGCCAGGCAATTAAAAAGAATGGTGTATATATTCACTGCACAAACCACCAAGAACATAAATAAGTGTTAATACAATTACAGTACCTTCTAGGAGAGAAAGTCAACCCAGGGAGAACGTTGTCAAGAAGCAAAAGGTCAAGAGCGGGGTTGTGTGGAGTCAGTGGAACAGTGTTTTGGGATATGCAGTCCTTTGTTCATACAGAACCAAAGTACAGACTGCATGTGACTTACTGGCTTGGTTTAAGAATTCCACAGTCAGAAGCTGTTTATTTAATATTATATTCCTATTCAGGGATTCAGACTGACAGTGGAAAATGCCAAAACCAAAGTGGTAAGTGAGGATTCCCTCATCTGACTGATTTCACTCTCCATACCTCATTGCAGAATTAATAAAGCAAGAAAAACAATCACAGTTCTGTAGTACTAGGGAAAATAATAATATCCCTAGAAGATTCAAAGGAGGAACACACTTCTGAAGATATATATAGTATATTTTTAACCAAAAACTGATCTAACCTTTGCCAAATCCAAATATCATCCTCAGTTACTACAACTGTCTATATTTGAAGCTGTTGACCATTCCTTTTTTCTCAAAACTCTACTGTGCCATTTATTCATCATATTTTCTGATTTTTTAAAACTCTGATCTTTAATTCTTAGTTTTCCTCAGATTTATGTTTTCTGCTCATTGCTTCTCTCATGAAATTGCTGAAAAATGTCATTTACTTTCATGTTCAATGTTCACAAATCTTTAGTTGACTTCCAAATTCATATAGTACCGTTTCCACCTGTTGTTCTAAAGTCTAAATTCCTAAGAATATGTTTAACGTCACTAATTCTGTCCCAAATTAAGCACATTTCCTCTTCTAAAACTGGCTTTTCCTGTGTTCCTTCATTCAGTTAAGGATCCCATTGTCTTCCATTCACTCTGTCAACCTGGAATTCTCATGTCACTCATTCCCAGATCCAGTCATTTGTAAACTCTTACCCACTTGTTGAAACCTCTTTTCCTGTCCAGTCATACTCCTGTTATCCTAGTCCAGGCCTTTAGCATCTCTTACTGGGTAATTTTTATAGACAACTGACTGAACCTCCCCTAATGCCTCAGTGGGTAAAGAATACACCTGCATTATAGGAGACGCAGGAGACACACGTTTGACCCCTGTCTTGGGAACATGCCCTGGAGAAGGAAATGGCAACCCACTCCAGTATTATTTCCAGCAAAACCTCATGGACAGAGAAGCCTGGTGGGCTGCAGTCCAAAGGGTCACCAAGAGATGGACACAACTGAGCAAATGAATATACACACAAGCTAGACCTCTTACCCCTAGACTCGTTTCCTGATATGTTCAGACTTACCAGAAGTCTGCTGGAAAAAAATGCATTGTCAATCTTATTTTCTTAAAATCTTTTAATAGTTACTTGTAATATACTAGATAAAAACCCCTTCATTCAAATTCCTCAGTTACCTTAACTCTCCAGCTCACCCACTGACACTTACTGTTTCATCCTCTTCTGTCTTTCTGAAATTGGGTCTACTCTCCTTCCTGTCCCATGTTGTTCTATCATTTGGAAAAGAATATTCCTATCCCATTCCTATAGATTTTACCTGGCAAATGCCTGTTGTCATTAAAGATTCAGTTCAGGATGATAGTTTTCAATAATTCTTTCAGACTAAGCCAAACAGAATTAAATGCTTCCACCATTTTCCCACCTATGGAACACTAAGCATAATTAATAATATACCAACAGATTGTGAGCTCCTGGAGAGGACAGGACAGGCCTCATTCATCTTTATATTTTCAAATCCTATCAGAGACTGGTGCATACTGAAATTTTGATTCTGCATATCTACATATGTGCTCTTTTCTGATATATATCAGCTAAGTGACCTTAGGAAAAATAACATTTACCTCTTATTATCTCACTTTTCTTATCAATCAAATGGTTTAAAAATAATTTGTATGTACTTACCCTGTGTGTTTGTTATGGTGTTCAAATGAGATGCATATTATACAGATATAGGTCATATGTATATATATGTCCTACAGACATATCTTTAACCAATCTGGTTCCAGACCACTGCAATAACGGGAATATCAATATAAAGTAGTCACAAATTTTTGGTTTTCCGGTACATATAAAATTTATGTTTATACTATACTGTAGTATATTAAGTACACAATGGCATTATATCTATAGAGCAATGTACTTACCTTAATTAAAAAAGATACCTTATTGCTAAAAAGTGCCATCATCCAAACCTTCAGTGAGTTATAATCTTTTTGCTGGCTTCTGACTGATCAGGATAGTGGTTGCTGAAAGTTGGGGCTGATGGGAGCAAGTTCTTAAAACAAGATAACAGGGAAGTTTGTGGCATCAATTGACTCTTCCTTTCATGAATGATTTCTCTGTAGCCTGTAATGCTAATAGCATTTTACCGAAAGTAGAACTTCTATTAAAATTGGAGTCAGTCATTTCAAACTCTGCTTCTACTTTATTAACTAACTTCATATAATATTCTTAATCCTTTGTCGTCACCTCAGCAATATTCACAGCATCTTCACCAGAGGTAGATTCCATCTAAAGAAATCTTTTTTTTTTTTTTTTGCTCATTCATAAAAAGTGCCCTCTCTGTTAGTTTTATCATAAGATTATATCAACCCAGTCACGTCTTCAGGTTCCACTTCTAATTCTAGTTCTCTTGCTTTTCCCATCACAGCTGCAGTTACTTCCTCCTTGAAGTCTTGAACCCTTCAAAGGGTTCAAGCATGAACCATGAGCACTGATTTCACTTTCTTCCAAGTTCCTGTTAATGTTGATATTTTGATCTCTTCCATTGAATCACAAATATCCTTAATGGTATCTGGAATGGTGAGTCCTTTCCAGAAGGTTTTCAATTTATTTTACCAGATCAGTCAAAGGAATCACTATCTATGGCAGCTATAGCCTTACAAAATGTATTTATTAAACAATGAATAAAACTTAAAAGTAAAAACAATTCCTTGACCCACAGGCTGCAGAATGGATGCTGTGTTGACAGGTATGAAAATAATACCTTGTATATGTCCAAGTCTCCTTGTATATATCCGTCAGAGTTCTTGGGTGACCAGTTGCATAGTCAGTGAGCAGTGATATTTTGAGAGATTTTTTTTTTTTTTTTCCTGAGCACTAAACAGTTGGCCTAAGATATTCAGGAAACCATGAAACCATGTTGTAAACAGATGTGCTTGTGTTTTCCAGGCTTTGTTGTTTTTCATTTATAGAGCACAGATAGAGCATAGGAAGTATAGACTTAGCATAATTCTTAGGCATTCTAGGATTTTCAGGAATGGTGAATGGATTTTGGCTTCAACTAAAAGTCACTAGCTGCATTAGCCCCAAACTGGAGTGTCAACTTGTCCATTGAAGCTTCAAAGCCAGTTATTGACTTCTCTCTTAAATGGCATCTTCTTCCAGTGTAAGGCTATTTCCTCTTCCCTGTAAATCTGTGACTTAATCTAGCCACCTTCATTCATTATCTTGGTTAGATCTTCTGGATGACTTGCTGTAGGTTGTGTATAAGCACTTGCTGCTTCACCTTGCACTTTGGTGTTACAAAAACAGCTTCTTTCCTTCAACCTCATGGATCAAATTCTGCTAGCTTCAGATTTTTCTCACCTTTTGCAGAGGACTGAAGAGGAATTAGAGCTTTGCTCTGGATCAGGCTTTGAGAATGTTGTAACTGGTTGATCTGTACAGGCTGTTTTGCTTTCTCATCGTTTACGTACTAACTGGATTAGCACTTTTAATTGCCTTAAAGAAAATTTCCTTTGCAGTCACAACTTGGCTAACTGTTTGGTGTGAGAGAGGCCTCATTTTCAGCCTATCTCAGCTTTTGACATGCCTTCCTTACCAAGTTTAATCAATTTTAGCTTTTGATTTACAGTGAGAGTTAGGGTTAGAATTACCAAAACATGACACAGAGACACAAAGTGAGCAAATGCTGTTGGAAACATGGTGTGAGTACAGTTCCTCAAAATAGACATGCCAGAAAGTTTGCAAAAAAACTCAGTGTCTGTGAAGTATAGTAAAGCAATGTACAATAAGACAAGGTATGCCTGTATACTACATGAAATATTCATATATTGGTTGTTTTATTGTGTTTCAGTTACTAACAAATTATTAAGAACTTGAGTTTAAGCACAAGTGTTTTTGAAAAATAGCAAAGGCAGATATTTAACTTGGCTAAAAAAAGAGAGAGAGAGAACAGATTTTCCTATTGCTATTGTAAAAGAATTACCAACAAAAAGTTAACATATATATATATATAAAACTGATAAAATGGATATATCAAAAATACACTTACTTTTAGAACTGTTTAGGAGTCCTAGAAAACTGATGACACAATACAATTTATAACTTGGCTACTTCAGATTCTAGGGAGTTGTTTAATTTTTCTTCAATAATAATATGGCATAGAATTTGTGAGAAAGAAGCCAAAGTGTAAGAAGAAATGGAGCAAACAGGATTTTGTTTACTTGACCTAAAGCCTTTGAAATAAGAACATAATTTATCATTGTGATGGTCAGAAACTAATTCAGCTATCTGTTTACATATCCAAGAAGTTACTTTCAGTCTTTTCAATATGCTTTCTGTCATCCATTTTATATCTTATTTCTATATAAACAGACATGAACAATTTGGAAATGATAGACTACACATGGCATCATTATAAGGGATTAAATACTCAAAATTCATCAATTAAAGAAAACAAAATAAAATGCAAAATGGTTTTTAAAATAAAATGTGTATTTGTCCCATTTGCAACAGTTTTAACAGGATCAAATAATATAATTTCAGAGGTGATTACTATAAGATAGTTGGGATCTTTTTATTTTTACAACTCCCAAGGACATGTTATAACTTTGATGTCCTCAGTAAACCATTTTACTGAGGTTGTTTGTGCAAAAATAGGTTAATGACAAAAGGAAACTCTATAGTTTAACAGTTTTATCTGGTCAGAAAACAGACTGAAGAGTCTGACAGATCATTTCATTTGTATTTTTTAAAAGAATATGGGCTGTGGGTAGCAAAATCTTTCTGAATAAGCTCTATTCCTGTTAATGAATTGGTCTTAGAAAATGTTCCAAAGCAATTCTGTTAGGAATCTAAGACCAGGTATTCCTAAGTTTTCCTACTCTGCCACTTGAAGTCACAACTCAGCCTAAGGAGAGAAAAATAATCCTATTCTCACTCTTGCCAATACCACTTTCATTTTACAGTCTTCTCTCCTAGTAATAAGACTTTACAGTGATTAGATAGAGGGGGAAAAAAGAATAAAGGGAGAGAAGTAAGGTACAGGCAAAGCAAAATAAATGAAGAATTGAAGTGACAAATGGTTCAAGGTACGATCTTCAATAAACCAAGAGCTACATACTTTTATGCACAAGAGTCAATAAAATTAATTGCTATTCAAGCTGCAGCTTTGGAATTATACTACCCATATTTTGCTTGTGCCTGTCCCCATTACCAGTTTTCTCAGGAGTGCATTTTGCTTCACATAGCTAAATATATAAAAGCATGCTCATTTTCTTGCTTTGCTTGTTATAAAATATCACATTTTCATTCAAATAAACTCATTCTCCTTATCAGGTTTAGAGTATATGCTTCCTGCTTGAATAGCTGAAATAAAGGAGTCACAAAAAGCACACACATGGATTTTTAAAAGTAATAGCAATGCTTTTTGAAACCTAGTTCTCATATGGTGATAGTCATCATTTCCCCACAGATCATCATGGGTTAATAGCAGGTTGGTCAGAATAGATAAGTGCTTCCTAGGTGGCTCAGTAGTAAGGAATCGGCCTGCCAACACAGAAGATGCAGGTTTGATATCTGGGTCAGGAAAATCCCCTGAGGAAGGGAATGGCAACCCACTCCAGTTTTCTTGCCTGGGAAATCCCATGGACAGAAGAGCCTGGTAGACTTACCGGTTGGTGGGCTCTCAGGGTGAGACACAGCTTAGCAACTAAACAAAAACAGAATATATAATGTTGTCACTATATAATAAAACAAGGAATTTCAATAAGCAGTACACGACCTATTTTCCTACAATAATTGGAATCATGAACAATCAGATGGAGCCCTAAAATGTTGCTGATGAACAACTGGATTTGGTTGAGAAGGACATTTTATATAGTTTCTCTTGTTTTTTGAAGATCACAAAATATACTCCAAATATTACCTGGTATCTGCTTGTTCCCCTGAAAAATTATGTCGCTCGGAACCTATTTCTCATTCTGCTGTCTTATTGACTTGATTCAGGAAATGGTGTTCTTGAATGGCACAGTCAGAGCTCTCAAGAAGTCCCTGTTGCCTTTTCAATTATTTCTGTTAAAAATAAGGCTCTGGCTGTTGTGGGGAACAGTTTTTAAATTTATCTGAGGGGCACATGGCAGTTGATGAATCATTTCACGTACAAACAAACACACAGAAACTGTGGCTTAGAAATCAAACAGCCTTTTGAAAATGAGTTCAATAAAGAACCACAAAAAGAATCTAATCCTTCAGAAGAGTTGACTTTTCTAAGTCTTATAGATTCTTATTTAGAAAATGAAATGAAAATGAAATAGATCCTTCCTATAAAGTTAAGAGTAATCTTTCCAATTTGATTATTACTGATGAGCTTTCAGTGGCATCTCTGAAGGACATCAGATAACCTTTGAGGATTAAAGGAATTATTGCCTGGGACCCTATCTCTGTCTTACAGAATTGTCATTCCACAAAGTACAATCTAATCACTATAGGATAAGTTATTTCATAAGAGGGCCATTCATGGCACAACTCCTTCAGGAAGATCCAAAATATCTGAACACCCAGCCCACTCCCACCCCTACCCCTCTTTTCTCCATGGTATTAGCAGGATTAACTGGAGGTAGAGGGTGGGGAACTTTGGCAAAATTTTGCTTGTAGGCCCAGAATACACACTTCTGTCACTATTTTAGAGACTGGAATTATGCTGATTTCTAGTGTTTCTAGTTATTCTTATTTTCTTTTTGCTTATCAAAGCTCTTAAATGCTAAGACCAAATTCTAGAGACTAGTGGAAAGCTAGGTTGCTCCTGACTCATCTGAATATCCACTGGGCCAGATTACCCCAAACCAGATCCAAGTGGAAATAGAAAAGCTGAGTCTTGTAGAATAAGATGGAATAGATATTGTTTAAGATATTTTATTGATTTTAAGTAATTTATTGTACCTGAACATCTTTTCTTTAGACAAGTTAGGTGTAGATGATTTCTACATACATACTGATTTTTGTTTCAATGCCTTTTTTGTTGTTGTTGTTCAGTTGCCCAGCCGGTCTTACTCTTTGCAACTCCATGGACTGTAGCACACCAGGCCTCCCTGTCCCTCACTATCACCCGAAGTTGGCCCAAGTCTGTGTCCATTGCATCGGTGATGCCATCCATCTATCTCATTCTCTGATACCCTCTTCTCCGTCTGCCTTCAACCTTTTCCAGCATCAGGGACTTTTCCATTGAGTCGACTGTTCACATCAGATGACCAAAATACTGGAGCCTTCACTTGAGGAGCTTATGGCTATGTGAATGTTAAATTTTCTTATAGCAAATAAGAAATGTCAAGTAGATTAATTTTAATAATCCCAAAGTATACTTCTGTTTCTGTAATATGATGATGTAAACAATAGAAGATTATTCTATTAATTTTATGCAAGAATATTTTTAAACAAAAATGAAATGATTAGCAATTGAAATAGTTGCTATCTGAAAGGAGATTTATAAGATGATAGAAAAAATACTTCTTGTTTTTTCTCCAATGGAAATAATTGAAGTGTTTTAATTTAAAAAGATATACTTATAAATCTTAATTCTCTCTCAAAGTAAGCCCTAATAATACATGCATATTGAGATCCAATATTCTGTTTATTTATTTAGATAGTTAAAATAGCAAATTTGATCTTAGCTTGTTCAAAGGCCAGACAAATTTAGAAGACAGAATGAAAATGAATTTTGTTTTCTAAATTTAAAGTCATAAAGCATTTATATAGAGATGTTAAACAAGGGAATTTTAAAGTTACCCTTAATAAGCAAACATCCTCATTCTCCCATTCAATTTCAGTATGTATTACTGAATACATGAGTCAAAGATGGAAAATGCTTTCATCCATCCCTCTGCAAAAGTAATTGCACAAGTTAAAGCAAGGAAAACAGTGATAAAGTTATGATATAAAGTTCTAAGGTTCTTAGAATTATCATGGGAAAGGTGATGGTGAACAGTTCTTAGGTGAAGGAAGAAGATTGTATTAAAGTAGTCCAGCTTCATCAGTCCTGTCCCTCTTTATGGAACTCCAGTGTTTTGGAAAACCATGAACTCTCCTGGGAATCCTCTTTCTCCCTATTCAAGATCTAAGCCCTAGCACATGGTGTGTTTTTTAGTGGCCATCTAAAATATTCTCATGAGTCCCTTGGGAGGACTGATGCTGAAGCTGAAGCTCCAGTGTTTTGCTCACCTGATGTGAATGGTTGACTCACTGGAAAAGTCCCTGATGCTGGGAAAGATTGAGGGCAGAAAAAGAGGAGGGTGTCAGAGGATGAGATGGCTAGACGGCATCACTGATGCAATGGACATGAACTTTGGCAAACTTTGGGAGATAGTGAGGGACAGGAAGGCCTGGTGTGCTGCAGTTCATGGAGTCACAAAGAGTAGTAGACTGTGTGAATGAACAACAGCAGCAGCATACCAAACTAAATTTTATATTGGGTACCACTACTTTTTCTTTCTACTATTTCAAATACAATGAATCCAAGGCTAGTTAATTCTTCCCTAAGTATTTTCTTACTTACCTTATACTCTTCATTAAGATCTTGTGGTTGGTAGACTTCTATGATGCCTTCCAGGATTCCCATGCCTCAGTGAAACAACCTATAAAAATTGTTTCCCCTTTAAAGTGGGCAAGACCTGTGTATATGATAGGGTATCACTTCTATGACAACATCACTTGTCAGTTGACCCTGAACTATTAGAAAATGTAACCTGCTTGCCACTGACTAATTGGGCAAGCCCTTTAAAAAAAATTGAAGGATAAGAGAGATACTTTCTTGCTGGTAGATGAAAGTGACAGTTATGTTGAGAACATTTGTGAACTTCCTGTAAAGAATGTCAAGGATCTGGGATAGGAGAGTGTAACCTGAATAAACTTGGGAAAACAAAAACACAAGCTCCACAAAGGAATTAAGGCAGACTTATTGTTGTTTTTCAGTTGCTAAACTGTGTCCAACTTTTTGTGACCCCCATGGACTGCATCATGCCAGGCTCTCCTGTTCTTCACCATCTCCTGGAGTTTACTCAAATGCATGTCCATTGAGTTGGGACCGCTATTTAACATCTCATCCTCTGCCACTAAGTCAGGCTGATGCCTCATTTTTAGCCTTGTGATTCAAAGCAGAGACTCCCACTAAGCCAGGCTTGGACTACAGATAATATGATATCAAATGGATGTTATTTTAAGCCACTAACTTGGTGGTTAAGTTTTTACACAGCAGTGGAAAACTAATAGCATACTGTGTTTGAAAAATCAATGGTTCCCTTTTTTAGCTTTGAATGCTCATACAGACTTTCCCCTGTTATTTTATTTCTTTAATTACTTCTGTGAGAATTTAAAATAAAAGAGGACTTGAAGAAAATGACTTGATGTCTGGTGATCTTTTCCTTTAGTTTTCAATCTCACTTTTCAGCTTAAAATTCATAATAAGGAAGGCCTGGCTTTGTGGTGAAAAATATTTAGATGCTTAATATGGTAGAATATACCAGACACATTGCTGTGCCTTGTTGGAATATCCTAACCATAATGACAGCTAACCAAAAATGTTGGCTCTGTGAGTTTTCCTAAATAAAATACGTTGCAGGATTCTCCATTAGTTCTTCTATCAGTGTTCCTTGGACATACGGCTTGAGGAATGTAGCTGGCATATGATTTGTCATATAGTGAACATTAATATGTTGTACTTGTTCTCTTTTCTTTCCATAGTTTACAGACATTGATTTTGATAAAACCACAGACCTTCCAGGAAGTCAACTGCTCCCACCCTTGAGATGAAAGCAGTTGCTGCAATTCCAGGACACAGTTGTGCTACTTGGCATCCTTGTAGTGTCATACTAATCCCTCATTTTGAACAAGGCTTTCATTTTAAAAGCATCTGCCAATGGCTGACATACCTCTAATGCATTCTGTGGAAGCCTGTAATTTATCTTGCTTAAATTCTCTAGGGAGTTAACCCAAGTCTTCTCCTATACTATCTATGGATTGACTGTTATATCTGTTGTCTGTGCCAATTTCTAGTTTGACTTAATTTTTCTTGGGTAGAAGTAGTGAAGTAGTCAATTTGTGTAGTGCTTATAAAGTTCTGAATAAGAATGAATGTTGCTGCTTTCTGATTGTGTGTGTGATCATACATGCACGTATGTATAAAAATCATGTTCGTATTCATAAAATGTAGGTATTTGAAAATCCTAGATTGTTAGTTTCTGAGGAGAATTTGGGGATAGAAAATGGGATATGAAAGTGGTTGATTGAATATTTTCAATCATGGCTTTTTTTCCTATAGTCATTTTGTGTTAGTTAATTAATACTAAGCCATTTTACATATGGATAAAATCATACATACCATATTGTTTCTTTCTGGAAATTTTGTGTATTAACCAGGAGACCATGAGAAAGCTTAACTGTCCTATTATAGTGAACTATAACTGGTAAGAAGGATCAGAATGATATTAAATGCATCATTTTTCTTTTTTTCCCACAATAGCAATTCAAGGTCCAACTGCAAGCTAATATTGTTTTTGTTATTTTCTTCACAAGAAGTCTTTCCTTATGTTCTTTGCCCTTGATGGTCTTTGCCTTTTTCCTCAAACAAAATGCATTAAAAATTTTTCCTCCTATGTTTTCTTTATGGTTCTAAGGTTATGTAACTTTTCAGAGATGGGTGATTTATTATTTTTTGGCAAGAAGTAACAACTTTAACATATGTCCATATATAAAATGTATTGTGGATAAAATTTACATAACATGAAATGAACCATTTTAAAGTGAACAATTCATTGGCATTAAGTACATTCACAATGTTATGCAACTACCACATCTATCTATCTATTAAAATGTTTTTGTTATTTCTAGATAAAACATCATACCCATTAAGCACTTACTACCTACTTCACCCTTCTCTCAGTTCTCATTCTATCTTTATGTATTTACTTATTCTAAATATTTCAAGCAAATGGAATTACAAAATATGTGACCTTTTTTTTGAAATAGACATTAGTTTGGTGAAAATTAGGTCTCTCTCTCTCTCTCTTTTTTTTTTTTTCCAAATCCCTCATACAAATCAGAGGCATTGCTTTAATTACAGATATTTGCAAAATCAAATAATTCATAATAATGAAAATTAAGATTGACTTTTAATTTTTATAACTTTCCCTTTGAGTAAATTACCTATTATATTAATTTATTAAACAAATCTGAGGCCACTGGTTACATTATTATTTAGGAGAATTTTGACACTAAAAATATCATAATAGCCTTTGCATCTAACCATGACAGAACAATTTGTATCAGATGAGGTCTTTCACAAAGCTAAAATAGAACAATAGGACACAAAATAGAAAAGAAATGTTGGAAAGCATAAGAGATTGACTGAGGTTTCCAGAACTTGGAGGGAGGTTTGGTTTCCTTTCAGTTAGACAGATGAGAAATACACTGAGTGATTCTCATATTCACGTATTCTTTTCCCTCAGTTCAGTTCAGTTCAGTCGCTCAGTAGTGTCTGACTCTGCGATCCCATGAATCGCAGCTCGCCAGGCCTCCCTGTCCATCACCAACTCCCGGAGTTCACTCAGACTCACGTCCATCGAGTCATTGATGCCATCCAGCCATCTCATCCTCGGTCGTCCCCTTCTTCTCCTGCCCCCAATCCCTCTCAGCATTAGAGTATTTCCTAATGAGTTAACTCTTTGCATGAGGTGGCCAAAGTACTGGAGTTTCAGCTTTAGCATCATTCCTTCCAAAGAAATCCCAGGGCTGATCTCCTTCAGAATGGACTGGTTGGATCTTGCAGTCCAAGGGACTCTCAAGAGTCTTCTCCAACACCACAGTTCAAAAGCATCAATTCTTCGGCACTTAGCCTTCTTCACAGTCCAACTCTCACATCCATACATGACTACTGGAAAAACCATAGTCTTTTCCTTCAGGGAAGTGATAATTTTTAGTGCAGGGCCTAAACATAAATCCAAAAGCATGTTGCTTGGGATCGGAAGCATTCTTACAGGACAGAAGAGACAGAACATGGATTTCTAGACAGTCAAGGCATACAGGATGTCCAAGGGCTGAAATCTCAAAGAGAAAGAAACCATAAAGCAATGAGCTCAAAATACTGTTCACTGTTTTCCCTGGAACTTTGTTGTTTCTTCATATGCAAGGAACACTACATCTGCAAAGAACTCTGTAAGAAAAAAAGTAGAAATCATCAGGTACATAATTAACAATATGATCCCATATATAAATAATCTCACAATGTTAGTAATATGTAGCTTGAATTTTAGAACCTTTCAAAAATAGAGGAGCCTTACTAAATGCTTCAAGCTTTTATCTTAGATTATAGAGTCACAGAGTAACTACCATGTCTTAGGAATATGAATAAACATTGAGAATAGTGAAAACTGGAAATAGTGCAGCCCAATAAAAGGCTAAAATCCAACACAGCTAGATCAAAGTGATCTTATTTTTTTTAATCTCTCTGCTAAGAGTAAAGTTAGTACTGTATAAAGGAAGATAATATAATCATCTATATAATATTTTTCCTATAAGACATTGCCAATTCAATAAAAAAGTTATCAGTCTTAACAGTAAACAAGACCAAAGGATACAAAACCAAAATAAAATGAAGAAAAAAGGAAATCTGAATGTTGAAATTTTCTCTCAGAAAATAGAACTATGATAATAAATTATAAAAAATGGGAAAATTTTGCAAAATAGCTATAATCTCCTAAAAAATGAATCAGATAGAAATTCAATACTAAAATATGTAATAGACATAATTAATATTTAAGTATAATTAATATTAAAGTGCTTCAAAACATATTAGATGTGACAGGAAATAGAGAAAAGGAACTTCAGTCAGTAAAGAGTATCCAGGTTGAAGTAAAGCAAGAAAAAAATATGGAGGAAAAACAAATAATATAAGACACATGGATAGATATTTCTGATATATGGATAGCTGAGAGCCTAGAAGCAGAAGAGACAGAACTTGACAGAATTAATGTTTAATAAAACACTGAAAAATAAGCCTTGAATACTAATAAACCAATTCATAGATACAGTATGGTCTAAACTGTGCAGTTTAGTATATGACAGTGAAGACCATGAGAAAATTTTTAAAGTAGCCTGAGAAAAACTGACATATTACTTTCAAGAAAATAAATAAGGCTAATGAAAGACTATTTAACATAAACAACAAGAACTAGAAGACAGTAGAATCACAAATTTATAAAACACTTAAATATCATTCAACTTTAATTATATTTTCACACAGAGAAACAGTTAAAGAATATGTAATCAAAAAAGTTGATTATATTAAATATTAAAGGGATTGTTTTCTCAGTCAAGAAAATTGGCCTTGCCAGGCACCCAGAAATATAATAAGAGAAACAGAAATGAAAGAAAGAGAAACAAGAAAAGTGAATATGGGGTTAACATAAAATGAGTGCTGGGTATTTAAAGTAATAACAGTGTAAGGTCTTTTTTGATTTTATAATAGACATTTAGTATATGGTGAGAACATCAATAAGGCAGAAATCATTTATATGGAGTAAAAATGCTATAATACTTTTGTATTATTTGAAAAGTGCTAAAATTATTAATGTAAGATAATAAAAAGACATAGCAATTACTACTAATTTCCCAATTCTCCCACCCCTGGACCCAGAGGAGGATAATATCACAGAGTCTCTGTGATGTTGGCCAACATATTAAAGATTTAGGTGAACTGTATGTCATATCCACATGGTGGAAGTCAACTGAAATCCAGCAGCTCCACTCTGTCTAGAATCTCCTGCTCCTTTTGTTCTCCAAATACGTTGTGGTCCTCTTTTCTCAAATCTGTTGTATCACAAGGAGAAGGCTTATGTTTTATTGTCTTATTATTATTTTTAGATAGAGTTAAAGGAGTAGGTGCTTAATTATTTTAGCTCAATTACTTCATTGTCCTCTTGAAGATCAGTTGGTAAACAAAAATATTCTAACCAGTTCTGGATTATTGTTACAGAATTATGTCTGCTTTACAGAATATTCCATTGTAAACCAAAATATATTTAATATTCAACTTAATATGAAATATTGCAAACAGAAGTCTGAAAAAAGGCTCTACAGAAATCTAATTTAGATATAAGATAATGTAAATCAGCAACTTATTGAAAGCTGGGCTTGTGCTGTGCTCAATCATTCAACCGTATCCAACTCTTTCCAACCTCTGGAACTGTGGAAGCTTCTCTGTCCATGGGATTTCCCAGGCAAGAATACTGGCGTGGGTAGCCATGCCCTCCTCCAGGGGATCTTCCTGATCCAGGGAAAAAATCTGCCTCTCTGCATTGCAGGCAGATTCTTTACCGCTGAGCCACCATGGAAGCTGGAAAGCTGGGTTTAGGAAGTCCTAAACCAGGCCGTGGCTAGAGCATTTAAAAAAAAGCAGGAGTGAAATTATACTCATACAAAAGGCACTTATCTGATTCATTCATAAAGCCATCAGTTCAGTTCAGTTGCTCAGTTGTGTCTGACTCTTTGAGACCCCATGAATCGCAGCATGCCAGGCCTCCCTGTTCATCACCAACTCCCGGAGTTCACTCAAACTCACATCCATCAAGTCGGTGATGCCATCCAGCCAACTCATCCTCTGTCGTCCCCTTCTCCTCCTGCCCTCAATCCCTCCCAGCATCAGAGTCTTTTCCAATGAGTCAACTCTTCGCATGAGGTGACCAAAGTACTGGAGTTTCAGCTTTAGCATCATTCCTTCCAAAGAAATCCCAGGGCTGATCTCCTTCAGAATGGAGTGGTTGGATCTCCTTGCAGTCCAAGGGACTCTCAAGAGTCTTCTCCAACACCACAGTTCAAAAGCATCAATTCTTCTGCACTCAGCCTTCTTCACAGTCCAACTCTCACATCCATACATGACTACTGTGAAAACCATAGCCTTGACTAGATGGACCTTAGTCAGCAAAGTAATATCTCTGCTTTTGAATATGCTATCTAGGTTGGTCATAACTTTTCTTCCAAGGAGTAAGCATCTTTTAATTTCATGGCTGCAATCACCATCTGCAGTGATTTTGGAGCCCAGAAAAATAAAGTCTGACACTGTTTCCACTGTTTCCCCATCTATTTCCCATGAAGTGATGGGACCAGATGCCATGATCTTCGTTTTCTGAATGTTGAGCTTTAAGCCAACTTTTTCACTCTCCTCTTTCACTTTCATCAAGAGGCTTTTGAGTTCCTCTTCACTTTCTGCCATAAGGGTGGTGTCATCTGCATATCTGAGGTGATTGATATTTCTCCCAGCAATCTTGATTCCAGCTTATGTTTCTTCCAGTCCAGCGTTTCTCATGATGTATTCTGCGTATAAGTTAAATAAGCAAGGTGACAATATACCCCCTTGACGTACTCCTTTTCCTATTTGGAACCAGTCTGTTGTTCCATGTCCAGTTCTAACTGTTGCGTCCTGACCTGCTTACAGATTTCTCAAGAGGCAGGTCAGGTGGTCTGTTCTTCCCATCTCTCTCAGAATTTTCCAGTTTATTGTGATCCACACAGTCAAAGTCAATTAATTAATTAAATCTGTGAAATATTAGTTAACATTTAGCCTTAAACTATTGGAGACAGTAATTATAACCGTGGCTTAAAAATCCATGAGTGCTCAACTGTATTTTTTTTTAATGTTGCAACCTTAAAATAGTAGTTGAGACAGAATCAATTCCTTGTAGAACGCATTTCTAACAGTTTGGATTGGTGACACCTCATCTAGTTTAAATGACAGTTACTGACACTGCACCATGCATGTTCACATTGCCCAGTGCATATTTAGACTATAGTAATATTAATTTTTATAGTATGGAGGAATTCTTCATTCTTCAATACTTCCAGCTAGTCTGTTAAACTGATTTGTCTAGATGGATTTGTGACTTCTCTTTAAGACACTTAAAGTTCTAAATGATCATTCTTTTTGTGGCGATTGCCAGTTTTATCTGTAGAGGTCAGTAGACTTGTCTGGTACCATCACACAGTCAGAATTTTGTTAAGTGATTGGTTTCTGTAATACAACTAGATATCTTTCTATGTGGTAATAGCTCTCCTCTCCATCATTTCCTGATTCCTTGTGGAGGATGACACTTCCAGAACCTTGCAGCAGTTATTCTTCACCAGGACAGAAGGATTGAATTATCAGTTCATTGAGTGTGATATTAGCTCAGCCTTCTTCTGACTTTTGAATGTGAAGTGAAAGAGTTAGTTGCCGAGTCATTATATAGCTTTTAATGATTCCATTACTGTAGTCTGCCAGGCTCCTCTGTCCATGAAATTCTCCAGGCAGGAATACTGGCATGTGTTGTCATTTCCTTCTCTAAGGGATCTTCCTGATGCAGGGATCAAACCCGAGTCTCCTGCATTGCAGCCAGATTCTTTACTTTCTGAGCCACCAGGGAAGCTCTTTTAGCCTATACATTTGCAGAAGAGACTGACCCTGTCTAAGGGGTCTGTACAGTTTGTTAGCATTCCTTCTGCCTGGATGTAAGAGTGCATCTGAATCTGAGAGTTCGGAATTAGAAAACCCATTTAGCTGAGCATCTGATACATGTCCTTTCATGTAACTTTTGTCAGAAATAAAGCTTACTTTTGGAATTCCATTTATCTGATGCCTGTATTTACCTCTCAAAATCAGTTTTGAATTTGAGAAGAATGCCATTTATTGGATCTTCTTTACCCTGTAATTATCTTAAGTATTCTTTGCTGATTAACTTATAACTCTTTGTAAGGAAGAGATCAAAGGAAGAAAGGAATTGACAGAAAGTTCAACTCTCTAATCTTCTGCAATCTGTCACTGTCAGAACTCACCCCAAATCAAGTTTTCAAATGGAGTTTGGAATAATATTAATAGATTTTCAATTGTTTCTCTTTCCCAAATAAAGACTTGTTTTCACGAGAGTTCTATTATGTCAGCAAGAAATACTGAGTTATCAAATACTGAATCATTGCTCATAGATGAAATTCAGAGTTAAGTCACTGTGAGCCTCTGGTTGCAACATATTCTTCAACTGATCAATACATAACCTTACTTTATGTGTGTTTCTGTTTAAAGTCACCTTATTTAATAATGTTGCTGATTTATTAAAATTAAACTCAAGGCCAGTAACACTATAATCTTGCCTGGATGCTTATGCGTATTTTATCCTTTAGGCATGTCACAGTAGAGGTATATTAGCAATTTGCTTCAGGCTCATTTAAAACAGGGAAATCACCAACAAAATGCACATAACAATGTGGAAAATAGGGCACTAAATAGATTGTGAGAAGGATACTTGTTTGCAAAATGGACTGAAACAAGAAGGCAGGATGTTGTCTTGTTGACCTCAGCTGGAAACATATACATCAGTCAGTTCAAGTTTTTTACCAGTTATATCAATGAATGTCCATGAAATTGCTCTGAGCGTTGCTTTTGAAATTATAAATTTTAGTGAGTTGGTGTATTCACAAATATGGAGTCTGAATTACGAAGCTTTTGTGTATGTTAGGCAGAAACCTTAATAATATATTATCTACTTTCTGAGAGTTATTTTGCCTACCTCCAAAATATTCTACTAGAATTATAAATACATGTTTTAAAAGTGCTTAATATTTTTAATCCAACATAGGAGCCAGCCAAATGAGGATCCTTATAAAATTTTCTATCTCTATCTTTAGAGAAATATACAACTAGAGAAAACAAAACTAACATATGTGGAAGTAAAATTCCAACACAGTTCCAAAACTTAAAACAATTTTATGAGTATTTAACCCATGTATGGATGTGAGAGTTGGATTGTGAAGAAAGCTGAACACCGAAGAATTGATGCTTTTGAACTGTGGTGTTGGAGAAGACTCTTGAGAGTGCCTTGGACTGCAAGGAGAACCAACTGGTCCATTCTAAAGGAGATCAGTCCTGAGGGTTCAATGGAAGGAATGATGCTAAAGCTGAAGCTTCAGTACTTTGGCCACCTCATGGGAAGAGTTGACTCATTGGAAAAGACTCTGATGCTGGGAGGGATTCGGGGCAGGAGGAGAAGGGGACGACCGAGGATGAGTTTGCTGGATGGTATCACCGACTCGATGGACATGAGTTTGAGTAAAATCTGGGAGTTGGTGATGGATAGGGAGGCCTGGCATGCTGCAATTCATGGGATCAGAGTCAGAAACGACTGAGCGACTGAACTGAACTGAAGTGAACCTGGCCAGTTTGTTTTGTTTTTTAATTTCAGAACAGTTTTGTTAAGTGATGAAAATGAAAAAAAAACTTAGAACAGGTTTTCTTTGATGACTATCCACCTTTTATTTCCCCTGTCTATCAAGCAGAATCCAGTTGTGCTATAGTTGCCTTACTTATAACTATCATTTTCCATGAGGTGGAAATTACCTTCTCTCCTTTCTATGATTCCTTACAGTAAACATTTCAATCAAACACCTCTACTCCAAAAGAGAAAATGAATGTAACACCTCAAACCAGTCACTTCTCCAAATAAAAACAAGAGTTAGCAAATCACCTCCTATTTTCTTTGCTAATTCAGGAAGCAGTTGTCCTTGTGTCTGCTGGCTTTTCTCATTTATTCAACAAATCCTTAAAAAAACAGTAATATTGAACTTCGTTTTACTTATTATTTGCCACATATAAATCCTCATTTTTATCAGTGAATTTTTTTGTGTGTTTATAGTTTGTATCATACTCAAATTGTATGCCTTTTCTGAAATTCCTCGGTATCTCCTGAGTTCCTTGCTCTGCTTCAAGCACCTAATCAACTCCATTGGGCCGAGAATCTCCACCATGCGGTGCTCACCAGTCATTCCCCTCGGAGGGCTTGGCTACTTTCCTTAGGTGCCCCCATATAGCACAGTGGCCCATCACATGCCCTGAGATGCTATTAGCTTCCACTGTTTTTTTTTTTTTTTTTGGATTTGGATGAACAAACACATGATAGAATATGATATCTGACATCTGAAATGGTAGCTAAAAGGGCCTGATGATGTTGTTAGACCTCCCGGTCATTGCCCAGGACCCGTCGTCGCCAAGATCACCGAGACTCGGACTCGATGCAATTAGCAAGAGGATTTATTAAGCCGACGCGCCGGGGTTCAATCTCCACCCGAGGAGATGAACCCCAAACAATTGTTACAGAGCAGTTTATAAGCAAAAAATCATAAACAGGTACAGTTGAGATGGAGTGTTTTGATTGGTTTACAAACTGTGGCCTTTCTGGGGATAGGTTCATTCGTTATTAGGCCTAAATAGCTAACTAACCTACAATTATGCTGCTTTAGTTGAATGGCCCGAGGCAATCAACTTTTAGCTTGACTCTTGGGGGCTGTATTCTTAAGATGCGAGTATGATCCCCCTCTGTGTTTTTCTTTCCTCTTAAGACAATAGCCCTGATTTAAGATTAACAAAAAGCCAGTGGGTGCAGGTCTGTTTCTTTAGAGCCCCTAATAAATTTTTAACCTTTCTCCTTGTTCCCTGGAATGCTCCCGAAGAAGTCAGAAGACACTGTTCTCATACCTATGTCCCTAGTGGCGCCTCTCATGGTAGACTGATTACAGGCTATGCAACAAATCTGGGCTAGAAACAATTTTAACAACCTCAGGCTGCTCAGGCTGGTCTCTACAATGTAACGTGGAAGTACAGGGAAATTACTTCCCAATAGTGCAACTTCAACCAGTGGGAAACAGGAGAATGGGAGAACTGAGAAGATACAATGCATTTCTTTCCTTCTTTCATGGGCGACTCTTGAGGCCAAGCGGATGTCTTGGCTGGGTGACCTGCTCCTCCCCTCTCATGGCTCTTGTAGAGCAGTAGGCAGGCTAGTAGTATATAACTACATATTGCTTCGTATCTTCCCTTAGCTCATTTCCCCTTTTCCTCACTCTTGCTACCCTGGGTTACACTTTCCAAATAAAGTGTCAGAGCATTCGTTCTCCCTTCCAGCTCTGTTTTCCCCAGAATCTAAACTAAGAAAGTTCTTAAATTTAAAGCTTCATCTTTCTCTTACCAAGAGACAGGGGTAATAAGAGTTTATGGTTTTTCTATTTTCTATTTCTCTTAAAAATAGAAAACCAAATTATTTAGTCACCGTGGAAGGCTTCTAGTATTAATAAGGAAAAAATCTCCATGGAATTGAATGTATGGTTTATATACCACATCAATACAAATTTCAGTTTGTAGGCTTTCTCCTTAAGAATTAAAAAAAGAGATGTAGTTAATTTTTCTTGAAATGCTGCCAGTACATATGCAGAGTGAGGGCCTTTTATAAGAATTTTAGTGACATTATTCACTCTGTCATGTTTAACTCTTTGTGACCCCTTGAACTGCAGCCTGCCAGGCTCCTCTGTCTATGAAATTTTCCAGGCAAGAATGTTGAAGTGGATAGCCATTCCCTTCTCCAGGGGATCTTGCCCACCCAGGGACTGGACCTGAGTCTCTTGCTTTTGCAGGCAGGTTCTTTACCATCTGAGCCACCAGGGAAGCCCAGTGATATTATTGTATCCATGTATTATTTAGCGCAGCTAATACATAAAATACAACTCAGGTGACAAGCGATATCATTCACACTTTCACCTTCTCTTCTGTATCATCCTGTGAAATGCTTTTCCCAAAGCTCTGCTCAAAGAAGCAGAACAGCAGGGGCTTCTACTTCACCCAGGCTCCTAAAGAGAAATCATGCTATACACGTCTCATTTAGAAATAAGAAATTTGGACCAAATCCATGGAAGTGAAAATCCATTAGATAATTGCTGCTAAATGCCTTGAATTTTAATATGAGGATTTTCAGTGTCACATTCTTCTTGAAATGGCAGTATAGTTTACAGGCTCTGTTAAAATCTTGATGGATATAAGTGTTTAGAATAGTCATCATTACTACTTTTCCTATCATGTAAGTATTCATCAACTCTGTGCATTGCTGTATGCTGTGGTGACCTTTTCTCCAGGTGCCTAGTGGTTCATTATGAATTTTAGGGGAAATATTTAGCAGCAATTTATAGCTGTTTTATAACTAGTCAGCTTGGGACTGAGGGAATTAGTAGTGGATTTACAGGTTCTGTCTGGACAGGAATCAGCCTTTGAATTTAAACATTCTGTTTGCTTGCAAGTTTCTGCCCTTTTTTTCTGCTGAAGCTTCAGAAGTATACATGACTACATTCAAGTGTGTCAACAAACTCGGCTATTGCAGCTCCTGTCATATGTTAGCTATTCCACTGCTCTCTTTCCCTTGTTTTGGAATCCTCTCATCCTCCACTATGTATCTGTTTCTTAACCAAGTATCGTTGCCCTGTCCCTCTATCCAAAATATAATGATTGCATGTTTCTAGTTTTTAAAAGCAGCCTTTTAGTTTTCTCCACATTCTTTAATAATTATTCTCACTTTCTTCCAAATACCTAAGATGTTTCCTCCAGCATTCCCAGTCTCATTTGAAATTGCCACTATCCTCGTTATAAATCAAATCAAGCACACGAAACTTTTCCCATCACCCTTTGTCCTCATTTTAATCCTAAATATTACATTATCTGTTATTTACTTCAGATACTTAAAAAAATATATAGTCTATGTTTGTTCTTGGGAAATCACTTCTGATACATTTTACAGGTTCCAGTATATCAAAAATGTGATTAATGAGTTAGAGACATATGTGCTTTTTAAAAAATAGAGACCTATCCTTAACTTTTTTCCTATTGAACTATTACCTCTTTTCAGTTTTGGAGAGTTTGTTTGGGGAGTTCTGGATTTGACGTATGGCTCTTACTCCTCTGTTCTATACTGTGTTGCCATGGGTAAGTTAGCTTTTTTGAACATTTGATTTTTCCATTTACATAAAGAAGACAAATATTATTTTTTTCTAGGCAATTTGGAGGATTAAAAGTATTTTATAAAAATTACTATAATAGTGACTGGGGTCAGGTATTCACTTGGAGAAATAATGACCGTCATTCTAGATAGCATGACCCAGTGATGTAATTACAGTTCTATTAGAAGACTATTTAAACCACCACTTTTAGTAATCAGATGGAGGGAGGAATTTGGAGGTAAGGGTAAAGACATATAGAAGTATCAGTATACAGAATGCTATGCCCATTTGAAATGCCTAAACAATTTTATCTCTGATTTCTTGGAGTAGACATTGAAAAGTCTTAAAAGTGCAAAATATATTGTCCTAAGTTTCACCAAAGGATACTATTAGGACCTTTTGAAGTAGCAGTTTACTAGGAGATCTCCCAGAGTCTCTACTTGCCTTTATTTATCTCTAAATTTAGGATAGCCTTGATAATAACCCTAAAAGATAGAATAATGGTTATGTTAATTACCTCTTAGAATTAACACCATGGATTTGTTTATCTGTGTGTGTGTGTGTGTGTGTGTGTGTGTGAGTGTGTGCGTGTATAAGTAGATTTGCATTTCAGTTCATTAGTCCTTCTTCAAAAAGACCTGATTAAAATTTTGGTATCAGGTACATTTTCTGAAAAATCTTAATTATTATACAAAAGCGGATAAAGAAACAAAGCAACTCTTTGTTTTCTCATTCATTTCCTTTGTACATTTTAATCAGTTCTTTAGCCAAACTGTCTTGTAAATAGTATACTTATATCTGGACTGAAGTGAACAGTAATTTATTTAAAATTGCTAACTGAGAGACTCATTTTATTTAACTTTACTACTTTGCTGGAAAACTGGAAAGATGCCAGATGGTAATTTTTTTGCTACTTATTTCCAAGAGTATAATAAATCATTTTTCACTTTTATAAATGATAATTTTAATAAGACTAATGATACCTCCTGGATCCAAGAGAATACTTCTGTCTCTTCCTCCATAGACAATTTGTAAGCTAGGAAAGTATTAAAAATAGCTTAACAGAAGTTCCTCAAGTGACTGAAGGTGTTGTAGCTTTCATTACACCATGCTTCTTGCTGTGTAACTCTTAAGGACTCTGGGGAGTAGAAAATGTTTTCTCTTTCTCTTCTTCTTCAGCTAGTTTACCTTTCTAGTTACATGATCACAAACATACTCTGAAAGTATTTTTTGCTATTCTGTTCCTCTACTCATAACTATCATTATTAAATAATTGTGATTATCTGTTTAATGGTTATCTTATTAGATCTTAAAGTCCATAATCACAGGAATTTTACCATTTTGTTAAAATCTCTATTACTAATGCTTAGCAAAAATGTCACAAATCTGGTAGAAGCACAGAAAGTATTTAATCAATTAGGCTGATGAATAATGTGACATTTTGTGACGTTGTAACACATGAACCATTATCTGCATATATTTTATTGCCATATCTGTAAAAAATGATGCCAAAGTTAGAGATATTTGGAAATGCCTCTCACTTCCTGGGCTAGTCTTTACCTGGATACTTTGAATTTTTGAGATAGAAATTTTAGGATATTTGGAGGTATGAGTCAGAGGGTTTTATATGTCTTTGAGTTTCTATCAAATAATTAGTCATGCAGAGGCTAGATTCCCTTCTTTCAGCCCTTCACATTATGGTAGAAATCTTCAACTTTCTTATATGTCATGTAGTATGTCACAGCATGACTCTGGGAGCAGGTGACAGGCAGGGTGGCTAGCCACTGAGGGTTTCCAATACTGATTTTAAAAATAGGGGTATGTTTATTGTATACTGAAGTTAATTACAACTAATGCTCAAAGTTAAATCAAATCATCTTTGTAAAAAATATTATAATTAACTTTTGTCTCCTTTACCATACCAGTAGGCTTACCTGTTTAGGGATATGCACAGTATACCCCTAAAAATATGTATGAAAAGTGAAAAAGAGTGTGTTAGTTGCTCAGTCCTGTCCAACTTTTTGGGACCCCATGGACTGTAGCTTACCAGGCTCCTCTGTCCATGAATTTTCCAGACAACAGCACTGGAGTGGTAGCCCTTACCTTCTCCAGGGGATCTTCTGCATTTCCAAACTGGGTCTTCTGCATTCCAGTCAGATTCTTTGCTGTCTGAGACACCAGGGATATATGGATATATATCACTCTTTGTGTGTAAGTGTATATCCATGTGTGTATATTTCAGAGCATATATGAATTAGGAGAATATCAAGTTATAGAGGTTCAGAGATAGGGTTCCCTTAGGGTTGATTGACTCAGACTTCAAAATTATCATTGATGATCTAATATTTTTTTCCATTTTCAATTTGGTCAGTTTCAGTGTTGGCTATTAATTTAAATGCACAGCAAGATGCTGCATAATTCCATACATTAAAGTCAGATGTGAACATTTCTAGAGAGATAAAAGTGATTATTAGTCCCTTGATTTTTCACTTAGAGACTACTAAACTTTTTTGAGAAGCCCCTCATTAAGCCTTCTGTTGCATCTCATTGGTCAGAATTGGGCCACATTACCATTTCATTAAACTTAGACCAACCACTTAGGCCCACTTCTCAAGATAATGTGTTAGTTCAGACTCCCATGAGACAATATGAAAGTGGGATGAGGGTCTGAAAACAAAATCAGATTTTTTTTTAGGAGGTACAGAACTAAATGGGTGCACCATAAGAAAACAATAATATTTTATATATGTATACTATTCCTTGTTTTTGGAATATTCCTGGCTTAATTTTAGATGACATAGTTCTATTCATTTTGCAAAATTTAGCTGAAATTTCTTCCCCTTTGTGTTCAGTTCAGTTCAGTCCTCTGTGGTGTCTGACTCTTCACGACCGCATGAACCACAGCATGCCAGGCCTCCTTGTCCATCGCCAACTCCTGGAGTTTACTCAAACTCATCTCCATTGAGTCAGTGATGCCATCCAACCATATCATCCTCTGTTGTCCCCTTCTCCTCCCACCTTCAATCTTTCCAAACATCAGGGTCTTTTCAAATGAGTCAGCTCTTTACATCAGGTGGCCAAAGTATTGGAGTTTCAGCTTCAACATCAGTCCTTCCAATGAACACCCAGGACTGATCTCCTTTAGGATGGACTGGTTGGATCTCCTTGCAGTCCAAGGGACTCTGAAAAGTCGTCTCCAACACCACAGTTCAAAAGCATCAATTCTTAGGCCCTCAGCTTTCTTTGTAGTACAACTCTCACATCCATACATGACTACTGGAAAAACCATAGTTTTGACTAGATGGACTTTTGTTGGCAAAGTAATGTCTCTGCTTTTGAATATGCTGTCTAGGTTGGTCATAACTTTCCTTCCAAGGAGCAAGTGTTTTTTAATTTCATGGCTGCAATCACCACCTGCAGTGATTTTGGAGCCCCCCAAAATAAAGTCAGTCACTGTTTCCACTGTTTCCTCATCTGTTTGCCATGAAGTGATGGGACCGGATGCCATGATCTTCATTTTCTGAATGTTGAGCTTTAAGCCAACTTTTTCACTCTTCTCTTTCACTTTACATCAAGAGGCTCTTTAGTTCTTCTTCACTTTCTGCCATAAGGGTGGTGTCATCTGCATATCTGAGGTTACTGAGATTTCTCCCTGCAATCGTGATACCAGCTTGTGCTTCTTCCAGCTCAGCATTTCTCATGATGTATTCTGCATATAAATTAAATAAGCAGGGTGACAATATACAGCCTTGACATACTCCTTTTCCTATTTGGAACCAGTCTGTTGTTCCATGTCCAGTTCTAACTGTTGCTTCCTGACCTGCATACAGATTACCTTTCCTGATTTCATGACACATACTCCTTTTCTAGGATTACCTAGAGTATAGTGAATTCCCAAAATAAATTATTAATATTTAAATGACATTATTTTTGTTTTCCCATCTATAAGCTTTCAGAAAATACTAGCAATATCAATTATCTTTCCTTACTCAGCATAGAACATAGTGCCTAAATTTAGAGGAAAAGACACAAAATTTGAACTGGATTTTCTTCAAGATTCCTAGACAACATTTCAGTGTGTCCATTTTAAGCATGAAAATCCCTAGGTTCTATGTGCAGTTTTTACACTTTTTAAATGATTGGCTTTAACATAAAAGGTGATTTACTCAACATGTAATAATTCAACTTGAAAAAAAAATCAGAGGGCCATATGGATGTAAAATATTTCACTCATCTGGCATATGTAATAACTTGACAGAGAAAATGTCAGACAAAATTATCCTTAAATGGTTCTGAGTCCCCCATGGAAATCATGTAGCTCTACTCACCTCTGTTAAAAATCCTATGCCTGGCTTTGATGAAATATTTATTACTAAATAAACATCTCATGGAGAATATCACTGAAAGTCACTAACTGCCTCATCCAAATCCAGTCTAAATATAGATTATCACTTCAGGTGACAATTCTAATGGAAATCTTTAGTGTTTAAATTTATTCTGCATAAAATTTCCTAAAAATATTTACCCTAATTGTACATACTCTACACTCAAACAGACTTTGACATCTTTTGAATTGATCTTTAACCAAGAGATGAATATTTGACTTCAGAGATTACAATCTATACACTATTTTAATGAATAAAAAGTTAGAGATGATGGCATCAGTGAAAATGGAAAAAAACCCAGAAACTTCACCTCTTTATGCAGCAACAAAATAAACCTGGCAATAATGGCCAGAATCAACTTTTAGAAAACTCTAGAAATCAATCAAAGGCTTGCACTAACATGGGGACCACTTGATGATGATGATGGTGATAATAATAAAACTGTCAGCCTTTTGGTTAAAACAGATAGCTTTGTGGGTTTTAATTTGCTTTAGTTCAATGCCCTTGCTCCTTTGCTTAGCAATGGTCTTGAAAAATAACAGCTCACATTCCCAGTCTTGGAAGGAGTAGAGCAGTATTGTAATGCTCGCAAACCCTTATTCTGAGGAAGGAGTCATTATTTGACCCTTCTTGTAATTCCCTGAAAGTTTCCATATGAAAGTACTGATTTTATTTATTGGCCTATATTGAATGTCTTGACATTAAGCCCTTTGAAGCCATGGGACAAACAGTACACTAACAAAAATGGATATGCTGTGGATGAGATGTTCATAGGTGCCTTAGGAAACTTAACATTTTTAGGAGTCTAGAAGGTCACATCACTTTATGGCAAATAGATGGCGGAAAAAAATGAAACAGTGACAGATATTATTTTATTAGGCTCCAAAATCACTGTGGACAGTGACTGCAGCCACAAAATTAAAAGATGCTTGCTCCTTGGAAGAAAAGCTATGACAAATCTANGAGTCTAGAAGGTCACATCACTTTATGGCAAATAGATGGCGGAAAAAAATGAAACAGTGACAGATATTATTTTATTAGGCTCCAAAATCACTGTGGACAGTGACTGCAGCCACAAAATTAAAAGATGCTTGCTCCTTGGAAGAAAAGCTATGACAAATCTAGACAGCATATTAAAAAGCAGAGACATCACTTGGCTAACAAAGGTCGATGTAGTCAAAGCTATGGTTTTTCCAGTAATCATGCACAGATGTGAAAATTGGACCATAAAGAAGTCTGAGTGCTAAAAAATTAATGCTTTCGAATTGTGGTGCTGGAGAAGACTCTTGAGAGTCCCTTGGACAGCAAGGAGATCAAACCAGTCAATCCTAGAAAAATCAACCCTGAATATTCATAGGAAGGACTGATGCTGAAGCTGCAAATACTTTGGCCACCTGATGGGAAGACCTGACTCATTGGGAAAGACTCTGATGCTGGGAGCGATTGAGGGCAAGAGGAGAAGAGGGTGACAGAGGATAAGATGGTTGGATGGCATCACTGACTCAATGGGTAGGAGTTTAAGCAAACTCCAGCAGACTGTGAAGGACAGGGAAGCTTGGCGTGCTACAGTTCATGGGGTTGAAAAGAATCGAACATGACTTAGCAACTGAGCAACAACAAGAAAGTCATGTCCACTTATAGGTTTGTATACTGTTCAGAAGAGATCTGATAAGATTCTAATCTCTTTTACTTCTGTTTGACCTAATTGCTTTTAACAAACTGAAAGTAGAGGCAAATAAAGAGTTGTAAAATACCTGGTTGAGTGTGGAAAGCATACCCCATATCCACCTAAACTCTTTGGCAAAGACTTAAAAACTCATTGGTTCTTGATATGTAAGGAAATATCTGTCCAATTATTAACTGACCACTAAACACTCATTTCACATGGTAGCAAGGTAATGCTCAAAATCTTTCATGCTAAGTTTCAGCATGCTAACTTCCAGATGTCCAAGTTGGATTTAGAAAAGGCAGAGGAACCAAAGATCAAATTGCCAACATTCGTTGGATCATGGAGAAAGCAAAGGAGTTCCAGCAAAACATCTACTTTTGCTTCATTGATTTCATTAAAGCTTTTGACGTGTAGATCACAACAAACTGTGGAAAACTCTTCAAGAGATGGGACTACCAGACCAAGAAACCTGTATGCAGGTCAAGAAGCAACAGTTAGATCTGAACATGCAATAACTGATTGGTTCAAAATTGGGCAAGGAGTATGTCAAAACTGTATATTGTCATTCAGCTTATTTAACTTCTGTGCAGAGTATATCATAAGAAATTCTGGGCTGGATGAATCATAAGCTGGAATCAAGATTGCCAGGGGAAATATCAACAATCTCAGATATGCAGATGATACCACTCTAATGGCAGAAAGTAAAGAGGAACTAAAGAGCTTCTTGATGAAAGTGAAAGAGGAGAGTGAAAAATATGGTTTGNACTTGATCACACCTTTGCGTATGCCAAGCCTCCTTCCTCATGACCTTTGCCATGGGCGGAGTTCCTCACGCTGGCCCCCGACACATAAGAGGTAAAGATAGCAAATAAAAATAAGTTTTAAGAAGTTTGGCTCTGGATGAGGCTGTGAATAATGGATAGCAGCAAGACAAAAGTTTGTGTTCAATTCAAATCTTTAAATTCTGTATAGATAAAACATAACATTTGACCTTTAGAAAATGCTCAGTAATTGTGGATTTAATGAATGAAAAATAGTTAACAGAAGTAGTATATTTTTCACAGGTTGTGAAGAATCATAATTGGTAAAAATGATGTGATGCCTTCATAGGCATTCAGTTCAGTTCAGTTCAGTCGCGCAGTCGTGTCTGACTCTGCGACCCCATGAATTGCAGCACGCCAGGCCTCCCTGTCCATCACCAACTCCCGGAGTTCACTCAGACTCACGTCCATTGAGTCTGTGATGCCATCCAGCCATCTCATCCTCGGTCGTCCCTTTCTCCTCCTGCCCCCAATCCCTCCCAGCATCAGGGTCTTTTCCAATGAGTCAACTCTTCGCGTAAGGTGGCCAAAGTACTGGAGCTTCAGTTTTAGCATCATTCCTTCCAAAGAAATCCCAGGGTTGATCTCCTTCTATTCGATTAAAAGGAACCAGTGGGGAAGTGTGATATTCTCCACTTCCTAGTGCTTCATCTAATCTTCAGGTCTGGTTAATTTCACTCAAGGAGCTCTCTTATATTTACATTTACATATTTATATTTAATATTTACATATTAAGCTATCTGTAGAGGTCAACTCTACCAAAGAATTAGGATCCCATCTGAAAAGTGCCTCTAATTGTGAAAATTGAATATATTTTCCTTGATTAAAAAAAAAAAGCATGATACTTCCTTGAACAAAAACAACACAAAAGCAATTTTATTGTAACAATGCAAAAAGTCATGAAGTTTCTTCCAGTTCAAGGAGAAATGTGAGAACATATGAAAGCTCTCTTATATTTACATTTACATATTTATATTTAATATTTACATATTAAGCTATCTGTAGAGGTCAACTCTACCAAAGAATTAGGATCCCATCTGAAAAGTGCCTCTAATTGTGAAAATTGAATATATTTTCCTTGATTAAAAAAAAAAAGCATGATACTTCCTTGAACAAAAACAACACAAAAGCAATTTTATTGTAACAATGCAAAAAGTCATGAAGTTTCTTCCAGTTCAAGGAGAAATGTGAGAACATATGAAATATAATCCTTTTTTCATATGTAAATCATTTATTTAAATTAAATACAAATGAATTTATTGATATGGCTATCATTAAAAACCTCAGACTAAACTGCATAAGGCAATAACTTGAAGTAATACTTCACTGTTGGAAATTTTAAATTTATACCACCTTGGGTTTATAATAGTTAAAATTCAATTTGCAATATTTAGGCATCAATTTATTCTAAAATGCTAAAAAGCAAAAACTAAGATGCAAAGTCAAGAGGCTGAAAAGTGAAAATGAATTTGTAATGAGTAGTTATGTTCCCATCTGGAAAGGCATAAATAAAAATGAATGAATTGAATAGCCTCTCTTATTTGCATATTTAAAGACTAACAAGAAACAGCCTGTATTAAATTACTTCTATTTTAATAAATTGTATAACCTGAGAAGTTTGCATTTCAGAGTCCTCCATTTTATAAGATCACACCATGAGACTTATTTTATTCTGATATTGTGTTACTCATTCTTGAGTAAAGCACAGTTTGGGAACTCAGCTATAGCTCAAATGAGCATTAATAGTACCTTTAAGTATATACTTACAATTTGCCATGTTCACATATCTTTCTAATAACTACACTCATGTTATTTGATAGGGGCACAGGGAGAATGCTACTAATAAATATCTGCATTTGCAGTTGCTTTTGTGCCAAAACCCCTTCGACAAAGCAGAATATGATATGCATACTGCTGTTAGTTTATCAGGTTGAGCAGACACTGCCATTTTTATGTGTATCTGACAATGAAACAACTATGGATAACAACTCAACTGGTTTTGTTTCTGAAGATGTGAGGGGGAAATAATCAATAACTGTTTCAGTTCAGTTCAGTTCAGTCACTCAGTCGTGTTCGACTATTTGCGACCCCGTGAATCTCAGCACGCCAGACCTCCCTGTCCATCAGCAACTCCCAGAGTTGACTCAGACTCACGTCCACTGAGTCAGTGATGTCATCCAGCCATCTCATCCTCC
>SJXQ01008876.1:317131-380725 GCA_006408695.1 Aepyceros melampus | reverse complement strand
CTCTTGCAACACCTGCCATCTTACTTGGGTTTCTCTTACCTTGGACATGGGGTATCTCTTCATGGCTGCTCCAGCAAAGCGCAGCTGCTGCTCCTTACCTTGGACGACGGGTATCTCCTCACAGAAGCCCCTCCTGACCTTGAATGTGGATTAGCTCCTCTCGGCCCTCCAGCACCCACGCAGCCACCACTCCTTGGATGTGGGATTTCTCCTCTCGTTCCAAATAGGAAAAGGAGTACATCAAGGCTATATATTGTCACCTTGCTTATTTAACTTATATGCAGAGTACATCATGAGAAACGCTGGGCTGGAAGAAGCACAAGCTAGAATCAAGATTGCTGGGAGAAATATCAATAACCTCAGATATGCAGAAGACACCACCCTTCTGGCAGAAAGTGAAGAGGAACTAAAAAACCTCTTGATGAAAGTGAAAGAGGAGAGTGAAAAAGTTGGCCTTAAGTTCAACATTCATAAAAGGAAGATCATGGCATCTGATCCCATGGCTTCGTGGCAGATGGCAAAACAGAGGAAACAGTGGCTGGCTTTATTTTGGGGGGGCTCCCAAATCACTGCAGATGGTGATTGCAGCCATGAAATTAAAAGATGCTTACTCCTTGGAAGAAAAGTTATGACCAATCTAGATAGCATATTCAAAAGCTGAGATATTACTTTGCCAACAGAAGTCTGTCTAGTCAAGGCTATGGTTTTTCCAGTAGTCATGTATGGATGTGGGAGTTGAACTGTGAAGAAAGCTGAGTGCCAAAGAATTGATGCTTTTGAACTGTGGTGTTGGAGAGAGTCCCTTGGACTGCAAGGAGATCCAATCTGTCCATCCTAAAGGAAATCAGTCCTGAATATTCATTGGAAGGACTGATGCTGAAGCAGAAACTCCAATACTTTGGCCTCCTGATGTGAAGAGTTGATTCATTGGAAAAGACCCTGATGCTGGGAGGGATTGGGGGCAGAAGGAAGGAGAAGGGGACGATAGAGGATGAGATGGCTGGATGGCATCACCAACTCGAGAACATGAGTTTGAGGGAACTCTGGGAGTTGGTGATGGACAGGGAGGCCTGGCATGCTGCAATTCATGGGGTCACAAAGAGTCAGACATGACTGAGTGACTGAACCGAACTGAACTGAACTGAATGGGACTGGATGCCATGATCTTAGTTTTTTTTAATGTTGAGTTTTAAGCCAGCTTTTTCACTCTCCTCTTTCACTTTCAACAAGAAATCTTCAGAGCCCTTTCACTTTCTGCCATAACGGTGAGGTCACCTGCATATCTAAGGTTTTTGATTTCTCCAAACTGAATGGGACTGGATGCCATGATCTTAGTTTTTTTTAATGTTGAGTTTTAAGCCAGCTTTTTCACTCTCCTCTTTCACTTTCAACAAGAAATCTTCAGAGCCCTTTCACTTTCTGCCATAACGGTGAGGTCACCTGCATATCTAAGGTTTTTGATTTCTCCCAGCAATCTTGATTCCAGCTTGTGCTTCATCCAGACCAGCATTTTGCCTGATATACTCTGAATATAAGTTAAATAGGCAGGGTGACAGTATACAGTCTTGGTGGTGGTGGTTTAGCTGCTAAGTCATGTCCGACTCTTGTGACCCCACCAGGCTCCTCTGTCCATGGGATTTTCCAGTCAAGAATACTGGAGTGGCTTGCCTTTCTGCAGGGGATCTTCCTAACCCAGGAATCAAACCCATGTCTCCTGCATTGTTGGCAGATTACCTACTGAGCTATGAGGAAAGCCCTATACAGCCTTGACATACTCCTTTCTTAATTTGGAACCAGTCCATTGTTCCATGTCAGCTTCTAACTGTTGCTTCTTGATCTGCATACAGATTTCTCAGGAGGCAGGTCAGGTGGTCTGGTATTGACATCTCTTTAAGAACTTTCCACAGTTCGCTGTGATCCACGTAATAGACCTAGGAGTTGGAATAGAGTTGAAAATCATAGTTAGTTCATTAGTTAGTTCAGTCGCTCAGTCATGTCCGACTCTTTGCGACCCCATGAATCGCAATACACCAGGCCTCCCTGTCCATCACCAACTCCCGGAGTTCACCCAAACTCACGTCCATTGAGTCCATGATGCCATCCAGCCATCTCATCCTCGGTCGTCCCCTTCTCCTCCTGCCCCCAATCCCTCCCAGCATCAGGGTCTTTTCCAATGAGTCAACTCTTCGCATAAGGTGGCCAAAGTACTGGAGCTTCAGTTTTAGCATCATTCCTTCCAAAGAAATCCCAGGGTTGATCTCCTTCAGTATGGACTGGTTGGATCTCCTTGCAGTCCAAGGGACTCTCAAGAGTCTTCTCCAACACCACAGTTCAAACGCATCAATTCTTCTGTGCTCAGCCTTCTTCACAGTCCAACTCTCACATCCATACATGACCACAGGAAAAACCATAGCCTTGACTAGACGGACCTTAGTCGGCAAAGTAATGTCTCTGCTTTTGAATATACTATCTAGGTTGGTCATAACTTTTCTTCCAAGGAGTAAGCGCCTTTTAATTTCATGGCTGCAGTCACCATCTGCAGTGATTTTGGAGCCCAAAAAAACAAAGTCTGACACTGTTTCTACTGTTTCCCCATCTATTTCCCATGAAGTGATGGGGCCAGATGCCATGATCTTCNATCCATACATGACCACAGGAAAAACCATAGCCTTGACTAGACGGACCTTAGTCGGCAAAGTAATGTCTCTGCTTTTGAATATACTATCTAGGTTGGTCATAACTTTTCTCTCATCATAACTCAATATATATATATACAACCAGGACAATTACTTTTCTCAACAAGTCGGTGACAGTTACTTATATAGTCTTTGGAAGTTGTGGATTATCTATGTAATGTTCTGTTTATTAATACTGCATATAGCATGACCCCTATCTGCTGCAAATAGCCATAATACACATATTTAAAGTTTTCTCACATAATTGAGAAAACATAGAACGAAGTGTTTTTGTTTTTGTTTTTTCTCCAAATTTAGATGGGGCTTATAAGTTGAATCATGGGAAATTGTTGAAACTTGGTCACTTTTGACTCTAAAACAGCAGTTTTATATGGCTTAATCTTGTGTATTAGCATCAGAAGTCATGGGGGTGAACGTGTGCTGAAGTGACATTCCTCTGGATGGGCTGTAGGCTGAGTTGCTCCCTGGGGTCAGCAGGGACTGTGAGACTACACTGAGAATGTCCTAAGGCATTGCCTAAAGGATTTGTTGTTGTTAGTTCCCAAAGGATAGTGATCTGTATATTCTATGGCAGTTGTTTTTAAGTGAGACCTATTGTTAAGAAGTCTCATGACTCTAGTGCTCATGTCCAGAATAATCCAGAATAATCTTGGTGAGCAATTTCCCAGCCTTCAAGCAATCTATGAAAAAAAAATTTCTGACAACTGTTTATCCAACTTAAATTAGTATTTCCTGGTCTAGTGAACAGGCTAGAGGTATCATGATTCTTCCTAAGTGAGCCCAAACTGATGTTTTACTCCCTAAAAAAATGAATAAAGCTGCCCCACCATTGATCATGTTGGCCTCCATAATGCAGGTCTTTGAAGAGCTATTTGTATTTTGGCTCCCTTATAGACCTTTCATAGTAAAACGTTCACTTCTAAAATTAGAAGTTACAAGAATATTATATTGTGGTACAGGCACGTTCAAAGGCAAATGATTAGAAATTAGGAAGGGAAGTGAGTTAAACATCTTAAGTTTAGTTATTGCATGTCTTTTTCTTAAATGTTTTGTTGACTATTTCCTTTACCTCTTCCATAGATACCAGGTATTTTTTTTTTAGGTAAATGAAAATTTAAAACCAAGATATGATCTGTCACTCATTAATAAATAATCTGGAGGTTCTTTTGATTTTTTAAAAATTCATTTTCATTTATGGATACTAAAATCTGATCATATTTTTCCTATTTTATACTTGTAATTCTCAACTGCATCATATTCTAACCCTCTTAGGTAATGAAAATCTGTAATCATTTTCATGCAGAAAAGGGTTTTTCGTTTTGACATTTTCAGCACATAAAGTGACATTCATTCCAATGTTCATATATTCATATTACAGAATCATTTTTTTTCCTGTGAAATTCCCACATCCTAGAGTAGTGTCTCAATTGTGAGGCTTGATTATTGCCAAAACAAATGGAAACCTCCTTTGCTTTTGCTATAAAATAATAGTGGATGGGCCTAAAACTGAGGAGGGGAGAAAACAAGATTGCATTACAAATCTGGCAACATCAGCCACACTAGTAAAATCAAATCCAATGTTGTTTTATGACTGAATTTATGTGAGTGCCCAGGATCAAAGGGCTCGAATCCCACTGGACCACAAGGTCCACAGTTCACGGCAAAAACTCATCAAAAAGAGCATTTTAGTCGTTTAAGCTTTTCATTTTAATCAGCCACAGTCATAAAAGAGCCTTTAGGTGTCCAAAAACATTTTGCAAGATCAAGAGGTTGTTTTCTCGCTCGTAGAAGCAGCTTTCTTATTGGATCCATATAATGCCTGTGGCCTGAGCGTGTCAAAGGGCCACCGCCTCCACATTGTTTGCCCTTGTGGGATGGTTTCTTTTGGTTCTTCTAACTGTGTATTATGTGACAATAAATTACGGTAGGCAAAAACTCATCAAAAAGAGCATTTTAGTCGTTTAAGCTTTTCATTTTAATCAGCCACAGTCATAAAAGAGCCTTTAGGTGTCCAAAAACATTTTGCAAGATCAAGAGGTTGTTTTCTCGCTCGTAGAAGCAGCTTTCTTATTGGATCCATATAATGCCTGTGGCCTGAGCGTGTCAAAGGGCCACCGCCTCCACATTGTTTGCCCTTGTGGGATGGTTTCTTTTGGTTCTTCTAACTGTGTATTATGTGACAATAAATTACGGTGTCTGACGGAAGGACCATAAAATTTTCACACAATCTATCAAGCTATTTCAGCCATTTAAAATTTGGCCTCTGACAGCAAGCCAAGTACTTTGTAATGTTTAGGCAAAAACAGAGTCTCCTGCCGGCATCTTGACAAGTGTGTAGAGACAGCTCTGCACTGGAGAAAGAACACAAGGCTTGAGAGTTGGACCCAGTCTTTAAGTCTTAGCCTGGATATATTGTAGGGTCATGGCTTTGGACAGTCCGTAAAATGGGGATGCTGCCTTCACCCTGGTGTTGCTCTGCTCTATAGGGGAATGGTTGTGGAGTTGATCTCCTGTGCTAAGAACAGACATGCACTGGGCATCGATCATGTGGGGAACCAGTTTGAGCAGCTTGCATTGTCAACAGGAGACCTGAGTAGGTAAAGGGAAGAGCCTGGCTGGAGAGCAGCAAAGGGATGAGAAAATGTTCCTGAGAATGTGACAGAGGGTGAAATCAGGGACCCAACAGGCTAAATTAGCTCTAGGGGTAAAGGGGGAACTTTTTCTTTCTCTTAAAATTTTATTTATTTTAAAAATTGATTGGAGTATAGTTGCTTTACAACATTGTGTTTCTGCTGGACAGCAGAGTGGCTCAACCATATTATAGTGGTGGGAGGGGCACTTCTTTTAAGACAAGAGGAAAATAGAGATTGAATGCCTTTGTCTCTAGACTGTTAATGCCTCTATTTCCTTGCCTTTTTTCCCCCTTTTTCTTTTTAAATTTTGGCCACTGTACCTAGGAAAAGAAACTGAGATCCCTGATATTTTTTCTGTAGCCCCACCTCCCACCTTCTGTGTTACTCTCTACCATCTTTTCTGCACTTTCTCTCCTTCATTGTTCCCTTTTTGGTAGGTGCCTTCCCCCATTTGTAATAATATACTCAGCTCTCCTCTGTTTTAAAAATCTCTTCACTGACTCCTACATCTTGGAGTTTCGATCCTCCCGATGGCACAGTTCTCAAACACTGGTTACATGTCTCAGGTTCTCTGCCACTTGCCTTCTGCTGCCCTTACTGAAGAAGCTGAGACCACGGAGAAGTGAGCATGGTCCTGGTCGCCTCTGGGTCTCCATTGGCCTTGATTCTAGCATGTCAGTGCTGAAATCCTCAATCTCTTCCTGAAACATCTAAGACACTGAATTCTCATTTTTTCTTCTTCCTCTGAATGTGTTTTCTTCATCTTTGCTGCTGCCTTAGCCTTGTCTCTGCCGCAGTCCCAAATGCGATCCTCCAAAAGCTGGCCTTGAGTTTCCTGGCTTCCTGTATGCTCTGTTTAGAGATTTCATTAATTGCTGCAAGTTTATATCTATGTAAAGGCTTTTCAGACCTATTATTCAGATTCAAGTGTTTATTCTAGTTCTAGCTCCAGGAAAGTTCCAATTTTTTCTGGAAATCCTAGACTGGGAAATGTCTTTAGTATAATTTTTCAAAGTCTCAGCATCAAAAATGTCAATCCAAGGGTTGAAAGGACTCATCTCCTTGTCAGCTTCTGACCTCTTCCTACACAATGTATTCAGTAAACACAACACAGAACAGTCTTTTCTTAGCTGTCCTATTTAAGGTTCCACTGTTCTTTTTTTTTTTTTAATTTGAATAAAGCTTTAGAGTTTTGTTTTTTTTTTTTTTTTACTTTACAATACTGTATTGGTTTTGCCATACATTGACATGAATCCGCCACGGGTGTACATGGGTTCCCAATCCTGAACCTCCCTCCCACCTCCCTCCCCATATCATCCCTCTGGATCATCCTCGTGCACCAGCCCCCAGCATCCTGTATCCTGTATCGAACATAGATGGCGATTCGTTTCTTACATGATAGTATACATGTTTCAATGCCATTCTCCCAAATCATCCCACCCTCTCCCTCTCCCAGAGAGTCCAAAAGTCCGTTCTATACATCTGTGTCTCTTTTGCTGTCTCGCATACAGGGTTACTGTTCCGGTAAGAACAGGGTTCCACTGTTCTTAAAGTCCAGACTAGAAATCTTGGGTGCATGTTTGCAGCTCCTGCATCCTCAGTTTCTGCATCCAGTTGATTGCCAAATGATGCTGATTTTTATCTCCATGATCCCTTGACACCATGCTGTCCTTGTCCTGATTCATCTTATCTTGCCTATATTCAGGCCGTATCATGAATTGCTTAGAGATTGTTGTTTCTCTCTTATTGTTCAGTTAAGTCATGTCTGACTCTTTCGACCCCATGGACTGCAACACACCAGGCTTCCCTCTCCTTCACCATCTCTCAGAGTATGCTCAAACTCATATCCATTGTATGGATGATGCCATCCAACCATCTCATCCTCTGTCACCCCTTCTTCTCCTTCCCTCAGTCTCTCCCAGCATCACGGTCTTTTCTAATGCGTCATTTCTTCACATCAGGTGGCCAAAGTATTGGAGCTTCAGCATCAGTTCTTCCAATGAATATTGAGGACTGATTTCCATTTGGATTGACTGGTCTGATCTCCTTGTAGTCCAAGGGACTTTCAAGAGTCTTCTCCAGCACCACAATTTGAAAGCATCAATTTTCTCTCCTACATACCTTTAATGGCTCACTATTGCTAATTTGGTTGAGTTCAAGCCCTTGGCATGGTATTTAAGACTTTCTGAAGTCAGATTCAGTCTTACAACTTTAGTTAGCTTGCTCTTCTACTCTTTCCTAATACTTTCCCATCACTCTGCCTTTTTGTTTCACTTTGATTGCTTACAAGTTGCCCCATTACCTTGTCAATCCTTTGTGGTCCAGTTCTTGTTATACATGAAACTTTCGTATCTCTTGACTTCCAAAGGTTCCCTCTTTTGAAACCTGAGACTCTTTATTCAGACTTAAGCAACTGGCAGACTCTGCTATTATAATCATGAAAGCATAGGTTCTAGCCCCTTCCCTCCAACCCTCAGTGCCAAAGCCCATGATAGACAAAAACCTTCAATGAACAGCAAACAGTTTAATCTCCCATCACAGTGACACATACATCAATGCATAAATTAACCACTGGTTGATTTTCTTTTTCTTTCTCTGTAGTGGAAACTGGGTTTAAACCAAAGTGATTTTACAGGCAGTATTTTTCAAATTCAAAGACATAGGAGGACTCTAGTAGGAAAACTATGTTCCCACGAGGATTCTTAAAGATAGTTTCAAAAGTTTATGACTTTCTACTGGAAGAATGGTGTTTATTTCTCATCGTCTTAAATGAACATTTCGCAGACTTTGTATGTCTAGACAGGTTATGGTGATTGATCATTTGTAACAGTTTAAGTGAAAGCAAAATGGACTCATTTGAATTTTTGGTTATTTGTAAACCCTTTTCCTTTTATAGATGAGTTTGAAAGCCTGAAAGAACTGATCTTTGAATCAAGCTTAATGCTTTTCAGCCTTTTCTTCCATAATGCCCTTAAGGGAAAAACATGCTCCTAACAGGACAAGGTTCCTTATACCAAGGAAGCTGATCACCTATTGAGACTCACCTTCTAGATACTACTTACTAGCAGTAATAGAGCCCAAGCCCATGAAGGCAGCTGTTAGATGCATCTTGACTGGAAGTCAGGTATTTTCCCAATCCAATGGTCCATCACTTAATCCATACACAGAGTGCTCTGCTAAAGGCAGAGCAAGTGTTAATTGAAATTTGCGATAGGCAGTATAAACATCATATATTCCACAATGGTGTGCCATATCAAGCATATGCTATCTGAGATTTAACATAGCTTGTTCAAAACCAAAATCTTTAGGCACATGAGCAAAATTTAACACAATTCTTTCAGAAACGTACAAATCAATTAGAGGTAAATAAGCCCACCTCTTCCAAATATTTTCATTCAATTTCAACTTTTTACGTTGTTTGTTTTTAAATTCAGAAGGTTGTCTAATACTTTTTTCTCCTGTTTTCATTCCCTATCTCTGCAAGGGTAAGAGCTGCATTCAGGATTTATAAATAGGAGCTTGAGAGAGAATTTTATTATTTTCGAATGAGATAGTCTAGTTTTGTGAGATATGGATCAGTGTGTTCAGATGGACTCTGTTCTATTATAACTTGAACTCAAACGTTGGACTCCTACAGCATCACTCATTCTTTGCTCAGTAGCAACCTAATTACCAAAATAATAATAATGATGATGATGATAATAATAATAAAGGTTGAAACATAGAGGCCACCAGCTGTCAGAAATACCTCTTGGAGTGATTTTACATTTTTTACTCTAAAACCTGCAACCATGCACCACCCATACCAAAGGATTTTTAAAAACACCATAACTGTGAATGGCAGTTTTAAGTGTTGCTAGAGGATTTTGCATGGCTAACTGCCCACCTCCACCCCCCAGCCCAGCTTTTAAAACCAATCACACCCAGAAGTAAAGTTAAATATTTCCTCCTTTATGAGACCCCAATTTTTTAGTACTGGTCTGTTAATTGTTTTCCTTGTAGGTACATCATGTTTGGATTTAATTCTACATTTTTAATCTTACCTGTGCTGTTTTGATAGCAAAATCTGAAAAACATATGAGAGAAAAAATAGAAGAAAGAAAATGATTCAAAAGAAAATAGGCATTTGCTTTTACATTTGGCAACTACAGTTGAGGTCAGAGTATGTTTAACAAAGTAAATTTGGACCAAGAAAAATGATCTTTGTGTCAATCTCTATAAAAATCAAAATTCCTTCCTTTCAAACACCTCAACCATTCTAATCCATTTCATATGTGTATTAATTTTATTTTCAAGGACATGCAATCACAAAGCCTTCCATTTCTCTGAAGTGCAGTGAAGGAAAGGTGATTGTCCAACACTGAGACTCCTAGTAATCTAAATATTTAGAATGTAAGTATTTTGTAATTATTTAGAATGGATGACAGGTGTAGATACTTGAGCGTTCATTTTTTCACGAAGGGTGCATGGCACAAAATTGGCACGTGTAAGCTCTTGTAGCAGACAGATTCCATGAGACAGCAGCATGTTCATGAAATACTGCAGCAGGTATGTGGTCTGATACGGATGTTATATAGCTGGTCCTATATCATCATTAACCTTCATATTTAGTTATTAACTTTTGAATGACTTATGTAGAAATTATGTATGCATTTTTAGGTAATAGTGCCCCTGTCTTTTCACACTTTAAATTGGAATAGCTGTAACATTTAACATGGAAAAATTCTTGGAGAGAAAAAAATTATAGTCATCTATAAACCTGTGTCAAACTCAATTCAAAGTGACATTTAAACTTTGCATAGAGTAGTTAAACATTTGTTTTGAAAACAATTCTTGAATTATGTTCCACGTTTGATCAGCTAGGAAATAAGACTACTGATTTAAAGCTGTATCTTCCAATTACTGGAAAAAACTGAAAATGTAATTCTTGTAACAATTATCCTTTCAAAAAGCACAAATTACAGAGATGAGTATCAGTCAAAAGTAATATAGTTTAATCTAAGGGGGAGAATGCAGGAAGAAAACAAGAATGTGGTTTGTCTGTATTCCAGGAGAAAAGAATCAAGTCAAAATGAGATCTGATCCTTTCCAAGTTATTTTGTGTGCATCATACTTGAGTGTAATTTCACATGCATCTTGACGTTCCAAGTATCATTAAACATCTAGTAATCAGAACAAATGTTCTGCCAAATTCCATTTATTATCTTAACTGTTTAAGGCTTTGAGCACCCCAGATTTCTAAATATATAATTAAAATCCATATTAAAAAAATAAACCTAGATGGGGGATTTACATTTTTCCTAATTCATGTTTACACAAAGAAGAAATCTGTTTTTAAATATTACATCAGATCTTCGTGAGCTCAAATAAATCAGTGTGATACTTTGCCAAAACTTTCCAAAAATGATGAGTATTGATGCCCTGTGGTCAGGAAACTTCCTTTGTGGAGTTTTAGAATTCTCTAGTACTCAAAATGAATGTTACTTTGGGTCTCTCTGCTTTCAAAGGTATGGAGCTTAGGTGCTACAGATGAACTTTATCACTTGTCAGTCCATCTACATCCCCAATTGCACATATTCCGAATGTAGAAAGCAGAGTTCTAGAAATTTCAGCCTCTTTCTAGATGGATCTGTGACTGGAGATGTTCTGTAAGTCTGACTGCTTATATAGTCATCCCTTAGTATCTGAGGGATTGGTGCTAGCACCCCTTCAAAATAACAAAATCCACAGATGCTCAAGTCCCCCATGTAAAATGGTACAGTGCACTCAGCCCTCCATATCCATGGGCAGATACAGGGGATGACTATATAGAAACTCAAAAAAGAGGGAGGCCTAGCCATTATGAAGAACAAACTGGTCACCCACATTGTTATTGGTGCTGTTTCAAGGTTCTTTTTTGTTGATCTAGGCATTTCTGTGAACCCAGCTCCAACCATTTTAGTGTGTGTCCCAGTAAAGGAAGATGAGGCAATAACTCATAATACTTAGATACACACGGAATAAAACATGTTTGTGGGCTCCTGAGTTATTTTGAAATGGAGATTTGTTTGGAACTATAAAAATCCTTTACTAATAATAGGTATTCACAATGATGGTATTATGAATGCTTTCGATGTAGAATGTTTGTTCTGACTCACCTGGGGTCAGTACAGTTGTTAGCTCTCATCTAGGCCCTGTGTGTATTATAAGATAACTCCGTTTGGAGGTCCACTGAATGCAAGAAACTTACCAGGTCTGAATGGAGATAAACCTATGACATTGGATTTACGAGTGCTTATGAATTTCACAAGAGTTTTTGGAAAGAACGTGGTCTCTAGCTCTGCCCTTGTCAGCTAGGACATCACTGAAGGTTTAATAGCAGTGATTAAAGACATCAGAAGGTTTGTAATCATGTATATCAATAGGCTTTATGTAGGTACTACTCAATAGCTCCTCCCCTTTGTCTTCCTTTTGATAGCTGGACATAGTAATCACAGGCACAATAGCTTAAGGACTTCTGAGAGACAGTTGTGTCCATGCGTGACTCTTTGTGACCCCACAGACTGTAGCCCACCAGGCTCTTCTATCCATGAGATTTTCCTGGCAAGAATAGTGGAGTGGGTTACTATTTCCTCCTCCAGGGGATCTTCCTCACCCAGGAATCGAACCCACGTCTCCTTCATTACAGGCAGATTCTTCACCACTGAGCCACCAGGGAAGCCCTTGAGTCAGGGATCCTGAAAAAGGCATGCCTTCTTCATTCATTCAACAGCTATCTGAGGCCCTACAGGCCAGGCTGTACGTCCGGTTCTAGGAATGCACTGTTGAACAAGAGAGGCAAAAATGTGAGCCCTCATAAAATTGACATACTTAGAGGATGGAATGGGGAAAGAAGGCAGGTAGAAAAATCACGAAGGTGGAAAGAGGACCATGGAGTGATATTGTCAGGGAAAGCAAGAGAGGCCATTTTTAAGTTCAGCTGCAAAGTCACAGAGGAAGAATGAGGACAAACCCACTGAACTGGGTAACTTAGGAAGCCGTTAGTGATTTTGCCAGCATTTCCAGTAAAATAGTGGCAACCTAAACCAGGTTTTTGAGAAATCACACAATGGTATTATAAAGATGCGAAGTAGCTAGCTGAACAATGTTTGTCAGTGAATATAATGGGAGATTTTTTTCTTGAGGAGGGGGCCAGAGTTAAGGCAATTATTCTGATTTTTGTTGGGGGGATTAGTTAGAGGTGAAAACAAAGGAGAACTTGAGCACTTTTCAGGTAGAGGGTAAAAAGGCAAATGAGGTATTTATCAATGACTATGTTTAAATTGCTTGAGAAAAATCTTGTGATAAATATCAATGTGTCTTGTATATAAGTGATAGCCTCACTTTTATTGTATGATGCTAGTTTATTTTTCTGTGCATTCTCGTGGTATATGGATCCCACTTAATGTAGTTTATTTAGAAGAAAGGTTGGCTTTAACCACCTTGTATACACTCTGTCCTCTAAAGGTCATTTGAGTGTAGATATATATTACCCATGGGGAGCTGTATGGATTATGTTAGTAGTTTCCAACTGACAGTGTGCCGTAAACCTAACTAGTTGCTGTTAGTTCTATCCAGTGTCTTAAAATTCTACATTGTTTTTCAGTCAGCATATTTCTTAATTTGTTCTGGACATATTATTTAGTTTTTTTTACGTCCAATGAAAAATATATTAGGAAGAAAGACAGGTTATATCATCCCTGCTGCTGCTGCTACTGCTAAGTCACTTCAGTCGTGTCCAACTCTGTGTGACCCCATAGACGGCAGCCCACCTGGCTCCCCCGTCCCTGGGATTCTCCAGGCAAGAAGACTGGAGTGGGTTGCCATTTCCTTCTCCAATGCATGAAAGTGAAAAGTGAAAGGGAAGTCACTCAGTCGTGTCCGACTCTTTGCGAGCCCATGGACCGCAGCCTACCAGGCTCCTCCACCCATGGGATTTTCCAGGCAAGAGTACTGGAGTGGGGTGCCGTTGCCTTCTCCGTCTTAGAGGTTAAAGTATTTTACAGAATAGGAACCTGGAGGGAGATACTCAGCTTACAAACACTGATAGAATAAAAAAGGCCTCCTGTGTCTTGGAGACCCACTAGGTATAGGAAGAAACTGTTCTAATTGCACTGTATGACAGACTATCTGTATGGATAGGTGGTTTCTCTGCAACTAAAGAAAAAAAAAGAAAACTGTCAATCTATTGCTTAAATCCAAGGCAATACTTTGATCCTTGCCTTAGAGACTGGCTCATGAAAAACATAAAAAAAACTCTTCATGGTAGCCTAGGAATAGATGTGAAGTACTTTTTTTCTTACATAAGTAAAAAACTTAAAACCCTATTTCCCTGGACGTGCTTATTAATGAACAACTATGAGGAAGCTGGACTCCTGTGAGTAATGAGATAGAAAGTAGGCTGTGCGAAAGCACCAGAGATGTGACATCAGTGTTCAAGGCACCGTAACGTCCTGCCTGGGACTGTGAGCTGTCAGTCATTCATTCTCCCCTGGCCATCTGCTCACAAGCTGAAGTTTTCAATGCTGCTGAATGTGGCCGTCTTGGATGACTGCCACTCCCTCCCTCCTAAGCCTGACCTTGGGAGAGAAAGCTCTGGAAATTGGGCCATAGAGGTGAAAATTCTGTAGCATCAGTGAAAAAAGTTAAACTTTTGTCTTAGGAGATTTGGACACTTGTGTCTTGTTAAGACCTAGGCAACTCTTTGGACATTTAGGGGACTCATTTCACTCTACTGTCTGTTGACATGTGTTTTCTTAAAAGAGAAAGATTTGGTTACAAACAAAATCTTGTTTGGAAGTCCAGTTGATGAGTGGCGTTTTATTTATAATGCATTTATTTTGCAATTTTAAATCTATAGAAATGTGTGCATATGACTTACCATAATGTCAGTCTTCAAGACGCTTTTTTCATTGAGATAAAATTTAACATACAATAAAAATCATCTTTAGTGTATGAGTTTGGACAAGGCATGTAGTCACATAACCAAACCACAATCAAAGCATAGAATATTCTCATTACCATAGAAAATGCCCCTGTGTCCTTTGGAAGACGGCTCCTCTTTTGAACTCAGAACCCTGTCCCCACTGCTGATACTTTTTCTGCCCTTACAGCTTTGACTTTCCCAGACTGTCAAATAAATGGAATCATACAGTTTGTAGACTTTGAGTCCAGCTTCTAGCACTTCACCTAATGCGTTCGAGGTTCATCTGTGTTGTTGCCTCTTCCAGTGGGCCATTCCTTTTGTTTCTGGTTAGAATTCCTCTTTGTGCAAGTGCCACAGTTTGTTGACCCTTCAGCAGCTGAAGAACAATGGCTTTCAACTTGAGGTAATGCATTAGTCTGCATTCTCCACAGAAATGGAACTAATAGGGTTTATAGAGAGAGAGAGAGAGAGAGAGAAAGAGAGAGAGAGAGATTATAAGAAATTGGCTTACACAGTCAGGAAGCCTGATAAGGCTCAAGGTCTGTAGGGTGAGTTGGCAGTCTTGAGACCCAGAAAGACCCAATGCTGATATTTCAGACCTCAGGCAAGAAAATAGCTGATGCCTCACTTTAAAGTTATTTAGGCTGGAGAAATTTTTTCTTAGTAATGTCAGCTTTGTGTTCATTCAAGTTTTTAACTGATTGGATAAAAGAGAAGTCATTCAGTCTTGCTACCCTATGGTAGATTTTCCAGGCAAGAGTGAAGTGAAAGTGACTGACTCTTTGTGACCCCATGGACTGTAGCCTCCCAGGCTCCTCCCCTCCATGGGATTCTCCAGGCAAGAGTACTGGAGTGGGTTGCCATTTCCTTCTCCAGGGGATCTTCCTGACCCAGGGATCGAACCCAGGTCTCCTGAATTCCAGGCAGACGCCTTAACCTCTGAGCCACCAGGGGAGACACTCTACCTGCATTAAGGAGAGCAGATTACTCAAGCTACTGATGCAGTCGTTAATCTCATCTCAAAACACCCTCACAGAGGCACCTAGAATAATATTTGGCCAAATATCTGATCACCTCATGGCCTAGTAAAATTAACCATTACAGGCAATTAAACATAAAGCTGTTAAAATATTTACATATGGATTTTCATGTTAACATAAGTTTTTATTTCACTTTGGCAAATATCAGTGAGATTATTGGGTGATACAGAAAGTGTGTATCTAACTTTCTAAGAAACAAACTGTTTTCCAAAGTAGCTATACCATTTTACATTCCTGTTTGCAAACTGAGCGTTCCAGTTGCTCCACGTGCTCCCCATTACTTGGTGTTATCAGATGGGCCAGTTTACCTCTTGCTGTCTCTCTCTTCCTCCCTCCCTTCCAGTAAGTATGCAGTGGTATCTCATTGTGGTTTAATATGTATTTCCCTAATGACTAAGATATTAGGCATCTTTTTATGTGTTTATATATCATTCATGTATCATCTTCATGAACTGTCCTTCATATCTTTCACCCATTTTGGGAGGAGAGGTTGTTTTCTTATTTTCATTTAAGTGGAGTTCTGTGTGCTGGGTACAAATCTTTTGTCAAGATACATATTTTACAGCTATTTTCTGCAAAAATTTGAGCACAATTTATATTTCGGGATTTTCAATGTCGACTCTTTTATTAGCCACAGCACCCAATTACTTTCTATGTTTTATTTTACTAACAAAATCTCAAAAACCACATTTTACAAAATATATAGTTAAAAATGGAAACAGTTTTTGGAAAAAACTCCCTTACTATCCTAGGTTTGTATTCAATTAAAATAATCCCTAAGATTGAAACATGAATTGTAGGAAATTTTTACTTTACAATTGAACCAGTTAACAATTAAGAACTGTTGGAATTAGTTTTAATCATAAACATCACTCTGTCAGAAAGCCCCAAGTATAAAATTAAATGCTAAAATCATCTGTTACTCTGCCCATTCATGTGCTTGTCATTGAACAATGGACTATTTTGCCAAAATAGGGTCCTCCACAGAGCAGATTAGCCTGAGCCTTGGCCATGCACAGTGGAATATGATGCATGTGTGCCGTAGAGTATACTTGCATGTATTTGTGTGTGTGTGTGCTTAGTCTTGTCTGACTCTTTGCAACCTCATGGACTGTAGCCCACCAGCTCCTCTGTCCATGGGTTTCTCTAGGCAAAAACACTGGAGTGGGTAGCCATTTGCTTCTTCTATGTGTACAATTGTAAATTGTGTGTGCTCAGTCATGTCCGACTCTTTGTGACCCCATGGACTGTAGCCTACCAGGCTCCTTAGTCCACGGAATTTTCCAGGAAAGAGTACTGGAGTGGGTTGCCATTTCCTTCTCCAGGGGATCTTCCCAACCCAGGGATCGAACCCAGGTCTCCAGCACTGCAGGCAGATGCTTGACCGTCTGAGCCACCGGGGAAGCCCTGTATGTGTACAAACCTGAATTTAAAACAAGGAAGGGAAGAAGAAAGGAAAGCAGATAGACCAGTACAAAGTTATTACTTTCCTGATCGGTGAAACATTTTCAGATCATCTGAATAGATTCAGAAAGATGTCAGAGAAAACTTTGTATTTCAAAGGCTCTAAAAACCAAGCAAACCAAAAAACTAAGTACTTCAGTACTTAGTATCTGGTGGTATCCACTTATGTAGGTTTTGGTGTAACTATATGTATTTTTAAAATCCATTGTTTTTAAGGTTATTTAAAAATATCTTTTTTAAATTAAAAAACAACAACAATAACAACTGTTTGCAGAACTGCTGAAATACCTCCATGGATCCCTAGAAACCTGGTTTGGTAAGCTGCTGATCTTTTTCTGACCTGTTTGTTTTACAAATGAAGAAGATGGCCAGAGATAAGCAAATTTAAGGTCATATATACAATAGTCTTATGCTGAACTAAATCCAGTCATTCTGATTACTATTTTAGTGTTTTTTTTTCCCCCATTAACTTGACATGGCCTTTACAATTGGAGCAGAAAATATTTCTCCTTGAGTCCATTACTTAGAGAAATGAAGATTATACTCAATTTTGTGAGCCCTTTCCTAGCATCTCAACTTATGTCTTGTATAATGAGTGCGTCTCTTGGCTGGCGTGAGCAATATTTGAAAATTCAAGCTATTTCCCTTCCTAGCTTCCTCCAAACGAAGCGTCCTAGGCCAGAGCCCAGATCTTAATGAAAAACACGTAAACCATCGTGTTTGTTTTCCCTGTCGATTAGTCTATAATTTAAAACCCATTCCATGGCAGACTTATCAAGTGACTAATCCCCGGGAAGACTAGAAGTGGCCAGGAGAAGGTGATTGTAACCTAGGCACACATCATCAGTCATTGATTCAAATATTAAGGTGGGAAGCCAAATACCTCCTTACTTACTCATGAAAATGCATTCAGGGAGTGGGCCCTGAAGTGACTCTTTACTGGATAATAAAAGCAACACAAAGAACCGGGGATATCTTTGCCGGACAAACTGGCCTCTGTGGTCATTGGTTTTCTTCAGTTATTGATGAAAACGTCATGTTTGAATAAGAGTGTAAAATCCACACCAGCTCAGCTTTCCTGAAAATTGAAAACAACTCAAACGAATACCTTTTCTCAGTGGGAATTTGAGCCTCTCAAAGTCTGACTTGTTTCTATATATACACATTTGCAGATTGAGTGCATTGTAGATGCTCATTACATCTAGATTGAAACTTAGACAGTAGAGAGACCAGAGTCTCATCTCATGTGCTGTAGTGAAGACTTGTTCAGCGTCTCTCTGGTTCATACAACATCACAATGAAAAGTAAGCCTACAAATAGGAAATTTATTACAACCACTCCCCTGAACTTCTTCTTGCTAGCAGAAAGCTTTCTATTACGTTGGTAAAAGGTATGGAGACTATTTTTCTAATAAATAATCCTACAGTCTTAGGCATAAATTTCACTTCTAATGCCAGAAAGAACTCAGCAACTAGCCCCTTCTTACTGGCTCCTACTTGGTAATGCTATTTTTTTATGACATTTTTTTCATTTCACCCCCCCTTTTCAATTAAAACAAGAAAAAGACAAAGTTGAGAATATGTGAAGCAAACCTAATTGAGGAACCTACTTCTCAGTTACTTACAAACATGGTGCTAGTGGACAAATGGGCACTGGCCGTAGGGTAACGACTCGTCATAGACAGTGAGTGAGAAAGAAACAGTAATGTGATTGCTGTGATTACTTGAAGAACTTCAATTTGTTCACAGTATTAAGGACCAGGGTTTAGCATCTTTTGCTTCTAAATGCATATGTACTCTGGAATGTGTCATACATACCTTATTGAGCTACATGTAGCTTCATTAGTGACAATAATGAAGTGAAGTGAAGTGAAGTCGCTCAGTCGTGTCCAACTCTTTGCAACCCCATAGACTGTAGCCTACCAGGCTCCTCTGTCCATGGGATTTTCCAGGCAATAGTACTGGAGTGGGTTGCCATTGCCTTCTCCAGGGGATCTTGAACCCGGGCCTCCCGCATTGTAGGCAGATGCTTTACCATCTGACCCACCAGGGAACTGACAATAATAACACAACATAAAACTCCCAAGTCCTCTTTCCTAGTAAAGAAGGAATTAGTATGTTGGTTCTTTGCCTAAAAATATGCAGTCTTGGATTTGCTTATTAGATTTCAAATTATTTTTTAGAGGAAAAAACCTTGAAAGTCATTTCCATGGATGTCCCAAGGTATACCCATTCTGTGACTTACATTAATTTAGTGATATTAATAACTTAGAAAACATTATTAGAATCCCCCATGAGTCAGGACTTTATTTCTTCTGTTTCACAAGAACACTCTAGCTATGGTGAGGTTTTATCTTGTTTCCCAGGTAGGAACTTGAGTACAGATTTCAAAGATTTATCTGTTTGACTTCCTATTTCCTTGGATGACTATCCATAATTTTATTTGCTCATTTTCGGAGTATATTTCAGAATCCTGTCTGGAATAGCTATCACATTTCAGAAGTAATGCCCAACTTTATCTGAACTGCAGGCTGAACCACTGATATGATTTCAGAGCCATAATGAGTCTGCTTGACCTCCCATGTTGATTTGCATTCATGAGAGCTGGAACTCTTCCGTTGTTTGGCTTAGATGATTCTGTGCTTTGCCTCTTTATACAGCTTTCACGAGCAGGACTGTCTGTATTGTGGAAAGTTGAAGAGAAAGAGATAGGGAGAAGTCGTGGCTGTGGAAATTGCTACTATCTTAGGACTTGCCTGAAGCGATGCAGTTTCATTGTGCTTCTGTGCAGTCCCTTGGAATTGCTTTCCTAACCTGGAAGAATTTAGAATTTCCAAGAATCCCTGGGAAAAGTTGACTTAGATTGTATAGCAGATAACCTGAATTTTTAACGGCCCCTGGCAGCACCACTGGGAGAGGATGTTTATAACAACAAAATGTTAATGGGTGATTTTTGCGCAGTGCTCAGCACCACCATGATGTCTTTCATCAGTAGGCACTTTTCCAATTCGTTTTGACAGACGTATTTGTGGGGGCCAGGCAAGCAAAGTCTCCCTCTGTTGTTAGGGTTTCAGGACAGTGTGTTCCTTTGATGGTATCTCTGAGCAGTGGTAATGTAGAGGATATTTTTTGAAAAATGAAAATTTGGTAGGGGAAGGGAGGACCAGTCCCTGGGGAGACTGCAGGAGTTGCCTGGAGCCCAATTCCTAATCAGATTAGAATGACAGATACTGCTGGGTTCTACTGTGTAGTTCACTGTACTTACGGGAATAACGTTTAAGCTTATTGTGAAGAGAACACTTATCGACCCTAAATATCTTGAATTGTTAAAATTAAGTAGTATCAATATTAATTTTTAGACCCACACTTAAAAAAATCTTCAGTCACGTCGCTCAGTCGTGTCCGACTCTTTGCAACCCCATGAATCACAGCACGCCAGGCCTCCCTGTCCATCACCAACTCCCGGAGTTCACTCAGACTCACGTCCATCGAGTCAATGATGCCATCCAGCCATCTCATCCTCTGTCATCCCCTTCTCCTCCTGCCCCCAATCCCTCCCAGCATCAGAGTCTTTTCCAATGAGTCATCTAGAGGTTTTATTTGAATTTTCTAGGTAATAACAGCAATGAAATCTCATAGTTTATGTTCTTGTTTCAGTCGCTCAGTCGTGTCAGACTTTTTTGCAACCCCATGGACTGTACCCCACTGGGCTCCTCTGTCGTTGGAATTCTCCAGGCAAGAGTACTGGAGTGGGTTGCCATTTCTTTCTCCAGGGCATCTTCCCAACCCAGGGACCAAACCCCAGTCTCCTGCATTGCCGACAGATTCTTTACTATCTTAGCCGCCAGGGAAGGAAGGGGACCACGTGTCTCTCTGTTTTTACATTTCTTAGGCTTTTGAGTCTAGTTGGTTGGGTAATACAGAGGTACAAGGAAGTCTTAATATTTAAAGCTAAAGAAATAATTCAGTTCAATAAGCATTTAAGGATCACTAACTAGCCAAGTTATGCGCAGTGTTCTGAAAGTTCAAGCATGAATAAAGCATGGTCCCCAACTGCCTGGAGCTTTTAGATTTTCAAAGAAGATAAACCTAAGTGACTGTAATGTGATGTGAACCTAGGAAGTTCTTTGGCAACAGAGTCAAAGGAAAACTTTTGTCAGTAAGAATCAAGAATAGTTGAAGCCAGAAGGTTCAGTTGCAATGGAGTGAGTTTTCCTTCAGGGCTTTCACTAGGGAAAAATGGAGAGAAAGGGTGTTTCACAGAGAGGAAGCAACATGTGCAAAAGCATAAAGATGTGGGGATTAATGGGATGTTTGAATCTGTACTGGTGCAACATAGGGAAACTATAAAGAAATATCTGCAAAAGTAAGCAGAGGGCAGGTTTTAAAGAGCCATGAGTGTCATGGAAAGAATTTAGGCTTATCTGCTGCATGAAATAGCTATTCTCAATATGGGTAATGAAGGGATAGTCTCTTTATAGGGATACATCAGAATTACCAAGGGACTTTTTCAAGTAACACATATTCCTTTGGAGATTTTGCAGTGACCCAAGTTAAAAGTCATTGCCCAAAAAATCCCACCAATATTGTAATGCCGTACTATCTCAGCTGTATTTGGAGCAGAATAAAGATTTAGAACAGTTATTTCTGGTTTCAGCTCTGGCTGCCCAGGAATCCTTTGGGGGAGCTTTAAGGACACTTGTGTAAGAGCACCATCTCAGATCAATTGAATGATTATCTTTTGAGATGGCCCCAACAGGACTTTTTACTCGAGATATTTCTCTTTTTTTTAATATAAGTTTATTTATTTTAATTGGAGGTTAATTACAATATTGTATTGAATTTGCCATACACCAACATGAATCTGCCACATCCTGAACCCCCCTCCCCCCTCCCTCCCTGTACCATCCCTCTGGGTCGTCCCGGTGCACCAGCCCCAAGCATCCAGTATCATGCATCGAACCTGGACTGGTGTTTTGTTTCATATATGATATTATACATGTTTCAATGCCATTCTCCCAAATCATCTCACCCTCTCTAGATATTTCTAATGGTAGCCTGAGAACCATTACCTTAAACAGATAAAAAGTATCAATCAAGGAAAAGGGTGATTGGAAGTGTTTTAATTGGGATTGCTCTCTTAAAGATTGTGAATTTGCATCTTGCTTAGAAGAAAATGGATATAGACTAATAAATAGACTATGGCAGGTGGGAAGAGAATGTGATTGAAAATGAAAGTAATAGAAGCAATCAAGTTAAAAGTAATGGAAGATAGATAAAAATTCAGATGCAATTTGGAGATAAAACTTATGGGAGATTGGAAAGATGTCAAAACTTAGACCTGCCTCCTTTCAAATGATGTTAGGGTAAATGCAGAAAAACAACCGACTTTTAGCAGAGAAGGATGGGGAAAGGGAAACTTGTAATGCTTCCTGCATCCTAAAGAACATTTATTTAAAAATGATTGGAAGGTTTGCAGTCATTTTGTCTACTGTGTGCAAACAACATGTTCAGTGCAAAAGTAAAGGAGACTTGAAAGAGTCAGTAGGGTTTAAAAGCGTTATGTTCCCTTCATCCATCCTTACCTGTAATTTTGACTGTGAGGGTCTGGACTTGACATTATTCATAAAGATTTCCAGGGTCATGCCTGGGAGTACATGATTATTCAACAGAAAATTCTACTCTGTGTGTTTGATTCATCAAATCATTAACAGTCCTTCTAGCTATGGCTCTAGATAAAGGAGGGAAAATAGTATATGATTTCCAGGTACAAAGTAAAAGTGGCACAGAAAGTAGAGTGAAAAAGTGTTGAAAGATACTTTTCTTGAAGGCTTGATTTATGATATGCACAGATTTGAGATGCCTATTTGTAATAGTGCTTGCGTGCTCATTCATGCCCAACTCTTCATGACCTCATATTATAGTCTGCCAGGCTCCTTTGTCTATAGAATTTTCTAAGTAAGAATACTGAGTGGTTTGCCATTTCCTGCTCCAAGGGATCTTCCTGACCCAGGGATCGAACCCATATCTTTTGCATCTCCTGCATTGGCAGGCACCACCTGGAAAGCCCTATTTGTCATAGAGCCAATAACAATTTGAAATAATTGATAGGATATGTATTACTGAATGCAAGTTTGTGTGCCCAGCACACAGTGAGGCCAGACATGTTTAGATCAAAAGTTTAATGCAGGACCATGCAAGGAGACAGGCAGCTCATGCCCCAAAAGCCCCAGATTCTCCAAAGCGTTTCAGCAAAGCATTTTTATAGGCAAGGTGGGGGAGGGGCATGGTCAGTTGTTGCAAACTTACTGTGTCAGAATCCTTTGTTCTTGCCTCTGTCCATGTGACTTAGGTGAGAATGTTATGGCCTTTGCAAACACTGTCCTCTCTTAACACCTCTCCTGTCTGCTGCAAACACCCAAGGTAAGGGGACAGAGTACCAAACACAGATGCCATGGTGGCTTCCTCACAAACTGTACTTACTAATAAAAGAATAACTGAATAAGAACCTCCAACAAGACAAATGTTATTCTTTGTTACTGCAAGTTTTTTTTCTGTTTATGAATGGACTCGTAAAGGTCAGATCCCTGAGAAGAAGCTGTCCTATATATTTCAGACTATAGACAACATTCTTTTATAAAAAACAGAGCCAGCATGACTAAGCACAGGCAACAAAGCACACAGGTTAAAGCAAAAGGAACAGGTCTAATATGGAGTCAGATTTGTTCTTCCCTATTACATATGGAGGGGCTTCTCTGGTGGCTCAGTGCTAAAGAATCCACCTGCTAAAGCAGGAGACATGAGTTTGATCCCCGGGTTGGGAAGATCCCCGGAGGAGTAAAAGGCAGCTCACTCCAGTATTCTTGCCTGGGAAATCCCATGGATAGAGGAGCTACAGTCCATGGGGTAGCAAAGAGTAGAACACAACTCAGTGACTAAATGACAATTACATGTGGACAGATAGAGAATGAATCAGGTGCTTCTTACTTCAATCACTTTGAATTACTATGTCATGTTGAGCTTCTGCACTCGAAATTGAAATGATCAAAACGAGTTGTGAAACAGGGAAGAACCAAGGTAACTGGTTTCTTTATTTGGGCTATTTAGGCATATTGATATGGAGTACCTAGAAATTTAATGGTTCTTATTCAGTTATTCTTTTATTAGTAAGTACAGTTTGTGAGGAAGCCACCATGGCATCTGTGTTTGGTACTCTGTCCCCTTACCTTGGGTGTTTGCAGCAGACAGGAGAGGTGTTAAGAGAGGACAGTGTTTGCAAAGGCCATGTGCACGAGTGTGGTCCTGGGAGAGAGAGGTTATATAGAATTGGAATCCAGGGCATATTTGGAGAAGAGGCAGGAGCCAAGAGTGGACAAAATGGGCAAACGCAGAAGAGCTCTCAATCTGGCCATGATAAACAATTTTAATGTTAGCTTATAAGTAATGGCTAGTTGTTGAAGGGATTTTAAGGAATAAAGATATGATTTTAAAAATGAATGAATATGTCTAAACCAGGATCAGGAATATTATTGAGGTGACTCTTGTCACTGTCCAGGTAACTAAGACCCAATGAAGAGTTGAGGCATTGGGGGCAGAAGGTAAGGAATGAATCAGAGAAATTAATGAAACTCATTGATAATCTGTTAGGAATGAGAGAGAACAAGGAATCCATCATGATATCCAGGTTTCTGAAAGAGATCGTTGGGAGGATGTTGATGCTGCTAATTGTAAAGAAGAATTTCAGAGGAGGAGGAGACTGAGCTTTGACATCATGACTTCATTTTCAGACATACTGACTCTGAGGTGGCTGATTAAAAATATTCAGGTAGACCAGTTTCAGAGGATTGTTGGAATTGTGGTTTTAAGATATCAGTTTGGAAGTTGCCATAGAGTCAATGACTGTCATTTACCTCACGAGTATGCAAGATGACCAAGAGAGATTGTGTAGTGTGAGAAAGGTAAAATGGGAAGGAGCATGCCTGGGGAACAACATTTAAGGGATGAATGGAGGGAGAGGAGTCCACTGATTGACTGGAGAGCGCCAAGAAATAGGAAAAATAGGGGTGGGTGGAGAATTTTGACGATCAAGGAAGTAGAGAGAAATTCAAGGCAAAGCAGCAGTCAACTTTAACAATGCAGCTGAGAGGGCAAAATCACTGAAAGGTGCTGATCAAATGTAGCACTCAAATCATGGAGTTTCAGTAATACAGTGGGGCTAGCAGCAGGGTGTCATTGGTTGAAAGAAGCATGGATAAGAAAATAGGTAAAGCAAGAGCTGTGTGTTTTCTTAAAAAAAAAAAAAAAACAAAAACTGAAGAAAAAGAGGGAGGGTGAGAAAAGAAAGAGCAATAGCTACAAGGGATTAAAGAAGGATTTTTGTATCTTTATTTTTTGCTTTAGAAAGATAGAGCATGGTGCTGGAAAACATGCTGAGAGCTGAAAGCAAGGTGACGTGGCCACTGGCCTCTGTGGTCTGTCAGGCAGCAAAGAGACAAAATAATACCAGTGTATTATTACTAGCATACGTAGTAATATCATTGGTAGTAATACCATTAATACTACCATTGTAGCAAACTTCTGTATTTCTTCTGGTGTTCCAGACACTCCCCTCTGGTTTCACATATATTGACTCATGTACTTCTCGTAACCTTGTGAGGTTCTATTATTGCCCCCATTTTCTGTATGAGAAAACTGATATACAGAGAGGTTAAGGAGCCTAACCAATTTGTGCTCTGCCCACTACACTAAGCAGATGGATTACAGAGCCATCAAAATTGTCTGAATAGATGTGTACACCAGATTCAGCCAACTTAAAACATCATTGGTTGACAGGTGGGAAATGGGAGAGGTGGGGACCTTTGTGTAGATATCATCCATTTGTGTGAGAGAAGAAAGTTCCTTTTGGAGCATGTCTTTGTAACTCTTTCATATTATTAAGAAGGTGAAGATTGTGTAGAATTATTGGCTTATCAATGTTATCTGACTGTTGGGGCTTCCCTGGTGGTCTGGTGGCTAAGACACTGCTCTCCCATTGACCAGAGTTCAATCCCTGGTCAGGAAGCTGGGTTCCACATACCACAGCTAAGAGTTCATGTGGCTACAACTAACGATCCTACATGCTACAACTAAGACCCGGTGCAGCCAAATAAATAATAAATGAATACTATCTGACTGTTCACCTTCTTAGGTGAACAAGTTCGTCAGGAATAACATTCAGCATTTAGTTTGCTATGGCAGAACTAAAGTCGGCACTAAAATGAAATTTAAATGTTGGTGATAATTTAGGATGGTAATCAGGGCTGAAATATGGGTGGAGGTAGGCAGGAGAGGGAGATGGAGATGGGTAGAATGTCCAAACAAAGATGATTTTTTTTAAATTATTTTATTTTATTTTCTGGCCATGCAGCATGTGGGATCTTAGTTCCCAGGTATTGAACCTGTGCCTGCATCATTGGGAGCTTGGAGTCTTAACCACTGGACCAGCAGGGAAGTCCCCAAAGATGATCTTGATCACATAGTTGAATGAAGCTTGAAGTTCCTTTCAGATAGTAGAACTCATGAAAGATGGATGGACTTCTGTATTTGTAGTACATTGTTCATCCTGACTGCTGAAGCTTTCCTAGTTTTATGCCTATGACTCCACAAAGACGGCATTGTTTGGAAATTTTAAAGAATGATTAGAAATCTATTTGTCTCTTTCTCTAATATTATCCTTAGCAACAGTAACACTTACTCAGAACTGATGTTCCAAACAATGCCATCTTTTCCTGTGTCATTGACCTTGACAGACTAGGCCATTGAAAATATTTCTTCACCTTTTTAATGTAAGATATAACTGTACTTATATATTCTTTGGTGTTCTAGATATTTGTGGACTGAAATTACAGTGAAGAATGTCTTATAAGCCATAACGAAGGTCTTGGGACAGTGACTGAATATAACTGTTACAGTGGTTTTTATCCATCCATCTCATCAATACCGTGTATTTGCTGTTCTAGCTGCTGGGGTACAGAAATAAAGGCACAGATACTGCCCCTGATTTCTTCTTGGGGAGTTTGCAGTCTGATGTGGAAGAAAGAAGTTAAATAGGTTCACCAGAAATATTTAATTACTATTAAATTGAAGTTTAGAAAAACTAATAACTTGTAAATGATTGCCTCCCAGTTAACTGTAAAAGGCTAAATAATTTTGAATGCTGGGAAATGGACTAGTTAAGAACCAAGAGTATGCTAGTTTGTGCTGGTAAGTGAAAAGGAATGGATTCAAGGCATTGACATAACTGAAAAGATAAGCATTAAAAATGTATCATATAAAATACTTTAAAATATAGAGTATATTGAAAGCAGATCTTAATAGGTTCATTTTCTTTGCACTTATATTGTTATTTTTTTAATTAGTATATTATGAATGATTATAAACAGACACAAACACTTATCACGGGCAGCTTTGATATGAAAACTTAAAAAAGCACATGTATCATAAATTCCTCCTGAGTTTTTTCTTCCTGCTGTGTTGTTTTGGAAACTCCAGAGGGGTGACATTCTATGGATGACCGTGAGAGTATCAGCTCCTAGCCAAAAGGATCTCCAGACCTTTTTTTGTTCTTTTCTCAAACCAAAATTAATGAAAGGTATATTCAATCATGTTCAAGTCTTTATTAAAAGTTTTCTTTTGCATTTGATATTAAAACCAGTAGAAGTTCTTAGATGACTGTTTTACTTTTATCCTTAATCCATGGTTATTGTTGCCTGTGAGCTCAGATTGGATGAAATTATGTTTTTACTCCAGTTATTTAAATCCTAGGAAAATTCATAAGGTGAAATTTACACCCTGTAGGATTCTCAGAATGACTCTTGTCTTTCCATGTCTATGCGGCCTTATGCTTTGGTGGTATGGGGATGCTATTGAATATTTTATTTCTGATCATTGATCTTTTATAATTTTTTGCTTCCTTTCCCACTGATATCTCTACAGGCTCAGTTTGAACTTCACGCCTTTCACATCCGGGGTGAGCATGCGGTGACAACAGCAAGACTAGAAGAAACCATCGAGAATCTCAAACACGAGATAGAGCACCGACGGCAAGGAGGATGCGAAGAGATGAGAGATGTGTGTGTCTCCACGGATGATGACTGCCCTCCAAAGACTTTCAGAAATGTGTGCATCCAGACAGACAGAGAGACTTTCCTCAAACCCTGTGAAGGTGAAGGCAAGACAACCAGAAGTAACCAAAAGTACTGGACTAGGATACAAATAAGTGATAAGAGGTAAATTCAACTCCCTGGTCCGTTCTCAGCTTGTGAATTTGCAGGATTTTGCACAGGTGATGTTGTATTCTTACGAGTTCAGTGTCTTTGCAGTGTGGCACTCATTCTCAAACATGGCAGTGAATGCCTTGGAAAAATGAGGCTAGAATGTTTGGGAAGAATGTCCCCACCAGGTCTTCTCTGTGTTCTCTATGGACTGATGGCTGTGAGAAATGACATGTTCTATGTCAGACCCTATATATTCATTTGCTAGATAAGAGCCCAGAGCTATGTTAGTGTTTCCTCCTGTATCCCTGAAATTAGTGAAAAATCATAAAGACACCGAGCCTGAGTCTATACTTCAGGTGCACTGAAGATTTTTAGAATATCTGTCTTGTTTTAGGATAGTATCATCAGCCCTATGATGTGTATATTCAAAAGTAGGTGTAATTTTTCATTTTGTATTCAAAGAACCAGACATAGCTGAGTCATTAACTCTTCAAGTCAGTTCAGTTCGGTTCAGTTGCTCAGTTGTGTCCGACTCTGCGACCACATGGACTGCAGCATGCCAAGCCTCCCTGTCCATCACCAGCTCCCGGAGTTTACTCAAACTCATGTCCATTGATTCAGTGATGCCATGCAACCATCTCCTCCTCTGTCATCCCCTTCTTCTCCCACCTTCAATCTTTCCCAGCATCACAGTCTTTTCAAATGAGTCAGTTCTTCATATCAGGTGAAGTTTCAGCTTCAGCATCAGTCCTTCCAATGAATATTGAGGACTGATCTCCTTCAGAATGGACTGGTTGGATCTCCTTGTAGTCCAAGGGACTCTCAGGAGTCTTCTACACCACAGTTCAAAAGCATCAATTCTTCGGCGCTCAGCTTGCTTTATAGTCCAACTCTCACACCCATAAATGACTACTAGAAAAACCATCAATAGCTTTGACTATATGGACTTTTGTTGGCAAAGTAATGTCTCTGCTTTTTAATATGCTGTCTAGGTTGGTCATAACCTTTCTTCTGAAGAGCAAGTGTCTTTTAATTTCATGGCTGCAATCACCATCTGCAGTGATTTTGGAGCCCCCCAAAATAAAGTCTGACACTGTTTCCACTGTTTCCCCATCTATTTCCCATGAAGTGATGGGACCAGATGCCATGATCTTAGTTTTCTGAATGTTGAGTTTAGAGGGGAGTATTAAATTATCAATTATCTCTGCTTGAACTCTGATATCCTTTGCCACTGAGTGCCCTCAAGTTTTTATACTTTGTTGCCCTCTAGAGAAAGTGCCAATGGGTAGGTAGCTAAAAAGCATCTTCCATTTGTATAGGTTGTTATGGTAGGTCTGTAAGGCAGCAAGAGATGCTTGCTTGAAAATTTCCACTCAGACAGATCTGATTGGATTTCTTCTGCCTCAAGAGCAAGTGTCTTTTAATTTCATGGCTGCAATCACCATCTGCAGTGATTTTGGAGCCCCCCAAAATAAAGTCTGACACTGTTTCCACTGTTTCCCCATCTATTTCCCATGAAGTGATGGGACCAGATGCCATGATCTTAGTTTTCTGAATGTTGAGTTTAGAGGGGAGTATTAAATTATCAATTATCTCTGCTTGAACTCTGATATCCTTTGCCACTGAGTGCCCTCAAGTTTTTATACTTTGTTGCCCTCTAGAGAAAGTGCCAATGGGTAGGTAGCAAAAAGCATCTTCCATTTGTATAGGTTGTTATGGTAGGTCTGTAAGGCAGCAAGAGATGCTTGCTTGAAAATTTCCACTCAGACAGATCTGATTGGATTTCTTCTGCCTCATTTTGGAGCCCATCAGGAGGACAATTAGAAAGATATTGAGTGGCTTCTTGACTATTCTATAAGTGTGAAGTTCATTTATTGGCAAAGAACAGCAAATATAGAATAGATTTTCACACTTAAATTTTTGAACTTATTCCCCAAATTAAGATGTGGTTTAAATTTTTTCTATTTCTATAACATTCTTCTTAGAAACAGCAGGATATTGAGCAAAATAACATGCAATTCGGTGAGCAAGTAAATAGAAACCACTCTAGGAGTGATGGGGCACCCCTTGACACTAGCATATGGTGAACCAAGTTGATTGTATACTTTGTATTTGGCCCCTTTCCTCTCATCAGAAAATAAGAGCCACAAATGTATTTTTTTAAATGTTAATACTCTATATTTAAACTTCCCAAATGAATGATTAAAAAACCATGAAATAGTCCTGAAATAGCTCCTACCATTAACCAGTGTACTAGCATTCCTCTTTTCCCACTCAAGGCTCAGCTGACATTTCCTAAGAAACTATTTCTCAGAATATTTGGCGCCATGTTCCATTATTAGTGTTCTCAAATTAATGTGCAGTCATTCCAGGGTGATGAAGCTCACCCATCAGCCCTGGCATTGTGTGTTCTGAGGCCACACAGAACTGTTCCACACTTGGGTCTCCCTAACCTGCCTTAGCTTCATTCCCATAAGACTTCATGAGCAAATAATAGCCTGGACCATATCAGTGGTGTAATAGTAACAACTAGGAGATGTGAGTCCTTCACTGTTTAAGACAGCAAAGACAAGCTGGAGGTAATCATCACATTTTTCCTGTCCTTATGTAGTTGGACATTTTGAGAGAGAAAACAATTGAATACTCAAGTTCTTACCAGCTTCACCATAAATCTAGGGCTTCAGTTTTGTTATCAGTTGAATTGCTCTGCTGCTGCTGCTAAGTAACTTCAGTCATGTCCGACTCTGTGCGACCCCACAGACGGCAGCCCACCAGGCTCTGCCATCCCTGGGATTCTCCAGGCAAGAACACTGAGTTGAATTGCTTCCCCCAAATTGATTTACTAATGGCTTCGACCCCTCCCCCTTACCTCAGACTGTGACCTTACTTGTAAATAGGCATGTTGAAGATGTGATTAGGTAGGTTAAGATGAGCTCAGACTGGAGTAGGACTGACTTCTAATCCAAAACGACTGACTTTCTTATAAAATGGGGAAATGTGGACACTGCCAGCTGCAGAGGAAGACTTGGCATATGGAGTTTGAAGTCCTGCTGCCACCAGCAAGTCCATTTTGAGCTAAATGAAAAGTTAGATGGATGTACCCACTTTGCTGACCTGGGACTTCAGGAAACTCCTGCTTGGTGAATATGTCAGCTTTGAGCCTGAGTTCTAGGCACAGGGGTTCAGTCTCTTATTATGGGTCCCTCAAATATCTTTGTCCCTCAGAGCATGACTACATCTTTTAAAATTGTCTCAAGATGCTGTGTACTACTCATTATGGACAGAAGGAAAATTATTTGGGATTGTTCTTTGGAAAGAGGTGCTATTTTGTATTACCAGAGGAGTAAGTACTTGATAATATACGTGATAAATTTTTATCTTGGTCTTCTCAGGAATTAGGGATAAAAATGGAATTTTCTATATTATATACACATTGCCTCTCCTCCAGCTAATGGGATTTTAAACTTTCGCTCTTTTGCTTTCTTTGATGTCTGTTTTCTGTTTCTTGAGTAGGGAAAAGGCATTTATTTTATTTTTTTAAAGAAAAACACTCATCCAACCACCTTGTTGGGCTTCCTCATAAGTGCCTTCCTAAGGAGAAAGCATCTTTCCTCTCCCTCTGCCCTCTTCCAGCACCCTCCTCCTTCCTGCTTATGCCTGCATGCTTCCCCGCTCCATTACTGCTCCCCTCACCTCCTCCTCCTGCCTTCCTCTTCCTCTTCCTCTTCTTCCAGCTAAAATTGATTCAGTGGTCAGGAAAAAATTGACCGTGGTGGCAGATGGTCCATTGTGAGAGCAGCTCCTTGTTACTGCCCCACCAACCCAGTTGCCTGCAACCTGCTAAGAAGTGATGTTCCAAAATTCTGTGATTCATTTTTGGAAATGCCTTTTCCTGTAGAAATAATGTTGGAAATGGTCATGAGATGCTCAACATGACTGCCAAAGCCAATTTACTGCAGTATGTGAGTGAGGTACAGCCCTCATCATGCTGACCTGAGCTCAGAGTCCTTGGAGCTGGGGCCCGGTGGTACAGGTGCAGGAGATGGGGGGATGGGTCTGAATTATCTTCCTTGTGCATGACATGACCTCCCTCGTGGCACCCTCTCCTTAGCTTCCCAGAACCTTGCTGAGGCCCTGTCCACAGGTCTGAGGCAGCATGCTCCACAATTTCCTGGTTGTCTTATCCCACCAAGAACCTCTTTGCCAAGAGCAGCTGAGAAAAGCATTTAACATTAAAGGAGTTCATGTTTTGAACCGAGGTTAAGAGAGTGGGGGCAGGAGTGGTGCTCAGGAAGGAGCACACACAGATGGATGCACCTCACTGGGAATATTCTAGCCCTTGGGTGATGATTTTACAGGTACTCACTATCTGTTATACATTATAACTTACATATGTCACACATATATTCTTAAATGCCTCAAATATTACATTAGAGAAATGGTAATAGGAAAACACAAAAAGTGGAAAAAAGCGAATGTTCAGTTTTCTTACGGGCAAGAACCCAAATGTCATATTTCACAGGGAAAGGAAGACACATAGCAAAATGTGAACGCTCAGGCCTGAAAAGGCAGTGTTGCCAACAGTTTCAAATGCAAAAAAATTGTCATTTAGTATTAAAAAACTGTACAGACCACACTATGTAATAGTTTCTTTCCTTTTCATTCCCTGGGAAAATATGTATTGAAACAAAGATAAGTATTTGTAGATATTATGGATCATAACAAACACACACATTTGATGTGTCTATTTGTGCATAGATAGGACTTTTTTTTTAAACCGTCTTTGGGCATTAAAAGTGTTTTAAAATAAGGTGTAAGTTAAGAAAGTAGATATTTAGAAAATACGTTGTGGCTAAAAAGAGCCTGAATAGTAATCCATCTAAGGCCGTTCTCAGAGGCAGTTCTTTTGAACTTGATTTTCCCATATCTTCTTTCCTTCCTTTGTTTCAAAACTAGGCTGTACCTGTTTTTAGAGAGAGAAGAAAGCAAGCAAACAAAACAGTCTCCACATGGGTGCTTTAGCTAATCTCTGTGGGGGCTGGTGCAATGGCATTGTTTGTTTTTATTAATACTGTTGTTAAGATAGTGTGTTTTAAATCAGATATGTCTAAATGAGCACAGCCTATTCATATATATATATATACATATATGGGTCCTGTACTTAGTTGATGTGAGTGAAACCCAAAAACCATATTTGAAATGAATAGAAAAAAATCTACAAGAGGATAGATCCTCACTTTATCACTCCATTTTCATTATATTTGGGAATTATCCCATGGAATGTCTCAGAATAGTGGCTCAGATGGTGAAGAATCTGTCTGCAATGCAGGAGACCATGGTTCAGTCCCAGGGACAGGAAGATCCCCTGGAGAAGGAAGTGGCCACCCATTCCAGTATTCTTGCTTGGGAAATCCCGTGGGCACAGGAGCCTGGTGGGCTGCAGTCTGTGGGGTCACAAAGAGTCGCAAAGGACTGAGAGACTAATGCTTTCACTTTCACTTCACTTTCAGCCTTTATACAATGCCCGTTTTTACCCATCATGAAAATGCCACAGACTGAGGGAGGGGCAGTTTACACACCCCAGGAGCTCTGGCCCCACGGAGTTTCTCTGGTTCTTTCTCGAAACAATGAGTACTCGCACAAGGACCATTCTATTTTGGAAATCTCTGTTTGCTTTAATGCTTTTGATTTAAAAATGTATAATCATAAAAAGCTTTTCTTCAGGCTTTATTAGAGTTTTTAAAGAAGTTAAAAAATGAATTAAGAATGTCACGTATTCTGTTTTATTTTGTTCGTTTCTTACCTTTAACTTCCCATTTTCTCTTTTAAGCCAAAATTCTACGCCAACTTTATGGGATTCCTTAGAAGAACCTGATATTCGGGATACTAGCGAATTTGAGTATTTATTCTCCAAAGACATACCTCAGCAGAAGAAAAAACCTCTCTCAGAGACCTATGAGAAAAAAAACAAGGTCAAAAAGGTATTGCCTGGCTATAGTAATTGTAACTTTGTCACTGTTTTTTGTCCTGCATGGGGTTTCATTATGTGCTGCTGGTTTGCTTTCCCTGTTTTCAAAAAAATGTTTTGGGAGGTTTTGAGTCACAGATGACATCAAGGAGCCAATAGTTTGAGAAATCTGTACTTACTATTTTGGTCATATTGTCTGAATTTTCCAGCCATCAATTCTATTAAAAAAAAAACTAGTGAAAAGTGGTCTGTCGGCTATGTAGAAATATGCCTTACTTATTTATAAATTCATTCATCGAACAACTATTTATTGAGAGTGTATTTGTGCTAGCTTTTGTTTTAGGCCCATGCTATCCAGTAAGGTATTCCTGAGCCATATGTGACAAGGTTAACTTCATAACATTAGATAAATTTAAATATTTGGTTCTTCAAGTGGCATTTGCCACTTTTTCAGTTTTATTCTTCTGGCTAGTGGCTGTCATACAGCAGATTAAAGAGCATTTTTGTTTTTATAGAAAGTTCTATTGGCTAGCACTGTCTGAGCACCTGGGTATGTTGGTGAAAAAACAAAACAGATTATATTAACAATCAACATAAAAAACAAAACATTATGTTAACAATCAGCATCAAAAAGAAAACATTACATTAACAGTCAACATGAAAAAGCCAAGTCATGTGATAAGAGCAGCTTAAGGAGCCTCATCTCTGGGAGGAGGGGGAGGAGGGGTTACAGGTTTGGATACAGCGTGTTCAGAGTAGTCCTCACGGAGAAGGTGACCTCTGGGCAGGCTTGAGGGCTAGAAATCTGAGGCCATGAGCCACCCATCGAGAGCAAGATCAAGCAGTCAGACAGGTGTGGGGCTGAGAGGCCAGTGTGCCCTGCACTGACTGTGTGGCCCAAGTCGAAGTCCTTTCACTTGCCTTGCCCGCTCTCCATATCGTTCTGAGAGAGACTCGAGTGAGGTCACTTACCCAGTGTGCCCCACAGCGCCTGGCACCCAGCCAGCCCCCAGCCAGTGCTCGCTGCCACTGTGGCCGCCGCTGCTCCTCTCTCTGCCTTTGTGTTGGGATGACAACATAGATGGTGTTGAGGAAAGTCAGTTGGCCCATGAGCAGTGTGAGTTCGAGCTGCACGGGTCCACTTGGATGTGGATATTTTTCAATAGTAAATAATAGAGTCCTAAACAGTCCGTGGTTGGCTGAATCCATGGGTGCTGAGGGCTGACTCTAAGCTATATGCAAATTAACTCCTTAGTTGTTCAAGGGTCAGCTTTGCAGTACTTGGTTCTGCTGTTGATTTACGATGTGATTTGGGCAGCTTGTCTCACTCCTTCAGGCCATATTTTCCCTTCTCTTTAAGACAGGATTAACAGTATCTGAGTCTACCTGAGCCGTCAGGTTGTTGTGAAATTCAAATCTAAGAGGATTGGAAGAAGTGTTTTGAAAGTGTCTAATATCGAATGAGAGTTTCATCAACTCTTTATTCTTAAATTATACACTGAGGTGCATGCATTGGTTCGTATCTCAGATAACATTATGATTGAGAAATCTGCTATGCCTCATAATGGGGGAAATGGCAAAAGTCTGAATGCAATTTTCTGTTTAATCAAGTCAAATTGGACCACTGACTTGAATTATACATGAAAATCTGATCAAAGTTTTTTACCTCTTAAGTTTGATGGAATTTTTTGTTTTGTTTGATGGAATTTATCAGTTTTCCTGATAAAAAATGTGATCCCAATTATAATTAAATATCAGAACAAATCTTTTAAGAGGACATATTGCATGAAACAACCTAGTTACAGGCAAGAAGTCAAATGATAGACTATGAAATGTATACATGTGTGATAGAATCCTATGACATTGAAATAATGTGCTTTGCAGGCCAGCTTGCTTTTTAAATGCCGTCTATAGGAACAGAAGACTGCTTGTTTCTATACAAAAGGCAGAACCAGAATCTCTATATTCAAAAGGTGGCATCATATTGCCTCTTCTAGGAAGTTTTCTCTGACCATCCAGGAATTCATTGAATGTTTTCTTACCCAATATCATATAAAATTTACTTTTGTTCTCTTTTTCTTTTAAGATTGCTATTACTCCTTGTGTTTTCCTCTCTCTGGATGCTTGATTACATGTTATTTATTCATAAAGCTAATTCTATTTTGGTGAATGGGAATTTTTAAAACATTAAAGCATTTGTTTTTGAAACATGAAAGCATTATTTTTTTAGTTTATTCTTATTTCTTATAATTGGTTGCCTCATCAACAAAGGATTTTCACTAACGCAGTTAGAACTTGATGTGTTTGTTTTTCTGAGGGGTAAAATATCCTTCATTCAAGCTCTTTAATCTTTCTGAACAGTGAGGTTGCTGTTACCCCCAAAGAATCTGTGCACATGTGAAGTCACTTTTTTCTTGCAAGGTAGGTCTACTGGGCTTTCTTGGTGGCTTAGTTGCAAAGAATCCACTTGCCAAGTAGGAGACATGGTGGATCACTAGGTTGGGAAGAGCTCCTGGAGAAGGAAATGGCAACCCACTCCAGTATTTCTGCCTGGGAAGTCCCATGGACAGAAGAGCCTGGCGGGCTACAGTCCAACGAGGTTGCAGAGTTGCATACAACTTGGCGACTAAACAGTAAAATGACTACAGGGTTTTGATGGTCTTGAGGCAGCTTGAAGTCTGCAGAGAGCTTGTGTCCCACCTTAGAGTGGAGATATTCTAAGTTTTAAAGAAAATAATGAGTTGAGTCAATGCCTGCAAACTCTGAACCTGCCTCCTATACGCCTTCCCTCTGTGCCCATGACCAGATTTCCAACATCAAGATGGATCCCTCAGTCTCTTCTGAAAGTCAGATTTTTTTTTTCTTTTCTCTAGAATGAAGATGAAAGTGAATTTTAGTGATTATGAGCAACTGGGAGTTTGAGCACTGGAGGCCAGCTTTGTTAGCCTAACCACAGAATGGTTCCTGTATGATATGACCAGGAAACACTTGCCAAATACATCTTTTTATGGTGACCAAAGGTGGAGTATATGTTGAAGTTTTAAAAATTCAGCATTCTGAGCCTCTGCCTCTGGGACTTTGCTAGAACTGAGACATATACATGAGCATCTCTTAAGCAGAGCTGGTTTGCATCCATCTGTGTATCCCGCATTTTTAGTTGGGAACTGTTCAAATTGTCATGGTTCTGCTAAACTCAGATACGAGTTTCTACTTCCATCTTTTATAACAGTTCCCACCACTGGCACTAGTTTTAAGTAAACAGATATATAGCTTCTTTTCTTTTCTTTTTGATACGTATCTTAAACTGGGCCAGGATCCTGTTTTCTAGTTAGACACAGTCTAAGAATTAGAAGGAGCCTTCCTGATCAACTAATTCGGTACCTTCATTTTGGCCCATAAGAAAGGAGTTCTCGAAAGATAAAGATGACTTCTAGGGTTTGTACGCTTTTCACAGGAAGTCATCAATAATGACAGAACCTTGAGAGGATGTAGAAGAGCCTCAGTATGTGTCTCCGCTTTTCCTTAATTTAAACAGTAATTTGCCATACTTAAAGATGATAGATTTTACTAGGGTAGTTGATTTTGACATTTATAAATGAGAATAGCCGTTGTTAGAATCATCAGCAGGATACAGCTACACTTGTGCAAATCTCAAATGTGTCCTACATGGTGAAATTATCCAGAGTTTTCTTCAGGGTCTTTCAATAGGAATCCAAATCTTTGAATAAAAAGGCACTTTGGGTTTAAGTCCAACTATAAAATAATATGGAGAATCAGAAATGTTTTCCTTTGACCCTAACTATGACAAATTCTTAACTGCATACTCAGACGTGAGCCTTCCTCATTTGTGACCTGAGACCATTGTGCCGCGACAAACATAACATTTACCAAATGAGAACCAGAGCTCAAAACATCATCTCTTGTCTGTACCACCAATGCTTAATACCACCTCCTAATTTTTCTTTTTTTTTTTTTTACTCCCTGATAGCTTTCCGGAAAGTCATTTAACTTGTACACACTAATTCTTTCTCTACAAAATAGGGAACAACAACCCTTCAGGGTTGTTCTGAGGATAAAATGAAATCATGATTGTGAAAGTACTTTTTAAGTATTCTCTAGAAATGTAATAATCTCTTAGTTTATGAACAAATATGAAAACTTTGCAAAGAAATTCTTGAACATCACTGATTCCCACAGCCTTGTAGAGCAGCAGTCCCCAACCTCCAGGATCTGATGCCTGGTGATCTGAGGTGGAACTAATGTAATAATAATAGAAATAGAGTGCACAATAAATGTAATGTGCTTGAACTATCCCAAGCCTCCCCCTCCCCCCACCCCGTCCATGCCGAAACCAGGTCCCTTGTGCCAAAAAGGTTGGGAACCACTGTTAGAGGGCCTTCAAATTTAAGTGTGTCCATTCCTGAAGCTTTGCAAATGGTCATCTCTAGATCATTCCTGTTCTTCAGTATTTGTGGAAGAATTCCACAGCTTCCTTTAATGGCACATACTCCAGACACCTAGTAGTTCCTCTTACAGTGGTTGATAAGTCTTTTTGCACTGTGAAGTAAGAGTTTTCCCCGTCAGTATGCCCATATTTATACTATCTCTAAGTTACATGTATTCTGGGGACAGGCAGGTCAGCGCCTTGACAGGGAGACAGAAACCTGCCTTCATCGTCTGAGAGTCTTTGTCCTGGTGCCTGTCAGAGAAGTAGCTACTCCGATAAACTTTCCAGTTGCTTTCTAAACTTGCCCAGCAGCGTTCAGAAAATCAGCATGACCTGCCAATGTTCTTCCTCTGCTGAAATGGCACGATCTTACTTTGAATTAGGAATAATGTCCGTGCCTGTTCCCGCCTCTGTAAGATACATAAAAATCATTCCTCTCCCTCAGCCATTTCAATAGAGATTTCTTAAAATTAATGAGACAGTGGCTATTCCCTGATCATTGGTGGGGGTGATGGTGTAGGGAGGGGTGGTGAGGGTCCCTCAGAGGCTTGTCTGTTGAAACTTCCTGGAGCCAAAAGCTTTCAGTTGTAACTGGGTCACTTTGGCTAGGATTGTAGCTGTAAGTCTCAAATCCAAGACTTGGTGTCTCAGCTTAGTGGGGAGGGGAGAATAGTGGAAGGAGAACATCATTTGGAATTCTGAACGTAAATTTATAGGGTTTTCATAACCTGTTGCCGTCCAAGTTTATATAATTTCAGCTTTTGTGTAGCAAGATATTTTCTCTGGACCGCCTTGGTAAGGTATGTGCATTTATTCCCCTCCCCGGCCCCCTCCGCCCAGGAATGGGAATGCATTTGCCCAGCCCTTTCCATTGCTCATGTGTTTGAAAAGTGAGCAGTGAGGTTAGGGGTTATCATCTGTCGCAGTGAGTGAAATCACTGGCCCCGTGTGTTGATTACCCCAATATATGACCTTGAGGTTATTAGTGCTATGTCCAGATTGTTTGGGTGATATCTGGAATGATCTGGGCTTTCCTGTTCTTTGCTTTAAAGATCCCTGACTGGCCAAATGTACTGAAAGCAAACGGGAGCTTCTGTTCCATGGCAAGCACCAGCTTACAAAAATTCTGTCTTGTAAATTTTATTTGGAAATAAGACAGCCCAGAAAGTTAAGTTGTACTTTTGCTTTATTTACTTATTTTTTTAAATGGTTGTTAGAACTTGTCAAGTACGGATATCAATGATTCTTTCAGAATGTTGGATTTGAGTATTATTCTTGGAGTTCAGCTATGTTTCTCTTGTTGGCTGTTAAACAGTAACTTAATCTGGGTTTATACCTCAAGCCAGCTTGAGGATCGTAGGGTGTTCAGTTCCTACCCACACCACAAGAGGGCACCTTCGAATGCTGAGCTCCAGAGCTAAAGTGGCTTCTATCCTAGAGCCGGGGCAGTAGAACCTACAACAGAGTTAACTGCCCCTCAGCACTACCTTCTTCTTGTTAAATTTCTTTATTTTGGACCATGAGGCCAGATTTCACAGCAAATTATCCACTCAAAGTATTGGGAGCCAAATGTGTACGAGAAAGACTTATAGGTATTAGTAGAATGGAAATCATTAGTAGGCACAGTTCCAGCAGTATAACAATTTATGAAGTATTAGACTTAGCCTCTTTGAGACTGATTCTGGGGTCACCTTCCTTCTCCCCCTGGCCACACACACACAGTTCTTTACATTGTCCATATCTAAAGGGATTGAAGATGTATTTGAATACAGACTCAGGGTTCTCTGATTGGAAAATAAAGAAATTGATCAGATGTTACAAGATGTACTAAATATCTTTTTTTTTTTTTTAAAGTATGTTATCCTTTACTCCTAGTAGAATTTTTGAAATCTCAACTGTATTTTTCTGGACATCATTCATTTATACTTAACACATTTATATATATATACTTAGACCTTTTCTAAGATTGTGACCGGCTGGAGCTAGACAGTGGTTTGAGAATGAGTGTTAGTGAAGGGATGTTGATGGTGTCAGTGATTTCTCTGGCCTCCAGTGCTAAGCTAGAAGTATGTGAGGAAATACCAAGAATGAGCAAAGATGTTATATGTGTGTTTAAGTCACAAACCCAAGTCACATGGATGCTTGCAACACTGAACACATGAATGCTTTGCAAAGTATACACATCTCTGATATAGTCAAAAGTCAAAACAGCCCCCATGCCACATGTGCTTAACATGGACAGAAGTGCTAATAATCTTGCATTTATGTAGAATCTTTCAAGTGAAGGTGACAAGATTTCAATAGCAATAATAATGGTTAATGCTCCTAGCATTTGTTAACTTATCCAGTTGTCATAAGAACCCAGTGAGATCTTTCTATGATTATTCCCATTTTGTAGGTGAGGAAGCTGGAGCTTAGAGGTTTATGTAACTTGCCCATCATTACACAGCTCTTAAGTGGCAAGGAAGTGAATCCACCAACCATCCCAGAACCTGTGCTCTTAATGACTTGAAAAAGGTCTGTTGGTCTGAATTTAACTACAAGTGCTGACTTTATATTCACTTAGAGAAGCCTGAATTGTATTTTCTGGTCCTTGTTTAGTGAAAAGAGTGTTGGCTTTGTTGTCCATAGTCCTGGTTTCTACTTACGGCTGTGAACTTAGCCAACTATGGAATCTTAGGCAAATTCTTTAGCTTCTCTGGGTCGTAGGGTTTCATCTGTCAAAAGATAAACTTTGATTAGATAAATTCCAAAGATATGGTCATTACTTTTCCTTTGCAGATGGGGACATTATTAGAGGGCAAATGGACAGATGGAAAAGACCCTGATGCTAGGAAAGATTGAGGGTAGGAGGAGAAGGGGGTGACAGAGGATGAGATGGTTGGATGGCATCACTGACTCAATGGACATGAATCTGAGCAAACTCGGGGAGATGGTGAAAGACAGGGAAGCCTGGCATGCTGCAGTCCATGAGGTCACAAAGAGTCAGACATGACTGAGTGACTGAACAAGACAAAGGCATGTGATTCAACATGTTTGTGCTCAGACCCATAGATCAAACTGCCTGACACCGTAAGCACCATGTTGTATCAGCCACAGGTATATGGGAGCTCAGGGAATAATTGTTAGGGTTTTAATAATCCCCTAATCTTAAAGGGGGCCTTTCCGGGTGGTTCAGTGGTAAAGAATCAGCTTGCCAATGCAAGAGACATGGTTCGATCCCTGGGTTGGGAAGATCCTCTGGAGAAGGAAATGGCAAATCCGCCCTAGTGTTCTTGCCTGGAAAATCACGTGGACAGAGGAGTCCGGCAGGCTGGAGTCCATGGGTTCACAAAGAATCGAACATGACTAAGCAACTAAACAACAACAATGGTCTTAAGAGACAGAAACGTATTGGAGAGTTATTTTAAAATAAAGTTTCTCTGTGTATTGGGGTTTTGAAGGACTGGAAATCTGCTGGGGGAAAACTGCAGTGGAAGGGCTCCAGTGGTCTGGTCTTGAAGGTAACTGGTTAGCCACTGTGTCCAATCATGTACCTCTCTGGCCTTAGTTTTGGTAACTCTCATGGCCTCTGGTGCAGATATTTCTAAAGATGCTTTCCAGATGCAAAGTATCAGGTCCTACCTGTATGTGGACACTTTCACACATACATTTTAAAGTTGAGTTTATACAAGTGTGCGAGTAGAAGGAAACCATGGATTTGGACCTTGTTTAGTCAATGAATAACATGGATCTACTCTTCTCAAACACAATGTTTCTAACCCCAAAGATGAAATATTTCCCTTCTCACATTTGTCTCCATTTAATAAAAAATGTCTTTGGTGATGGCAGCCAGTGGCTGAGCTGACCAGCTCCTATCAGCTGGTGTACCCCTCCAGCCTCCCCTCCATCTTCTGGTAGAGTTTCCAGGGTACAGAGGCCAAGCCCAGAGTTCAGGTTATACCAAACAAAGCCATCCGCGTGTTTCCTAGGACAGTCTGGCTTGACCTCAGGACTATGGCTACACTTATAATTTTTTATAAAATATCCTTTGTCCCAGAGCTTGATTTCCTTTAGCCTGACCATATTTCTCTCCAGCTGAGGCTTATTTGCATGGCTGTAAACACAACCCGACAAAGCTCACCAACTGTGATAAAAGCAAAGGAAACCTGAGACCATTGGAAATTCCAAAATCTGCCTTCAGTATCTGAGCCTGACTCACAGTCACGCCTCAGCCCAGGAGGCTGCCAGCGTGCGGCAGCTAAAGAAATGTTATTCTGATTGATCTGATTAGGGCAACAAGGTTAGCCATGGTCAATTTACAAAGACAGTATGAGAAGAAATCATGTGTGTAGGCAAGTTATGGGTCAGCGAGGTCCCTGCCAGAAGTTTTGAAAAGCCATGGCTCTGCCAGGACCATTATCAGATCTCCTCAGTGGGGTACAAATGGGATTGGAAGGCTATGCCCCTCCAGTGCAATGGATGGCAAAAGGGGTTGAGTAGGGAAGGGCTGGGGAGTGGTGCTTGCTTGTAGCTGATTTCCTTCACTGCCAAACCCCTTACATGAAGTTCCCTATCCCCATGAAGAGGACTGCCCCAGCCCCTTGTCGCTGGGGAGAGAAGGTGGGGAGGCTGTGGGGCTCTAGATTGACCCACAGGAGCAGCCAGATGGAACCTATTGGGCATTTTGATCCCTTCCTTCACCACAAGAGTGGTTTAATTGGGGTCTGGCTCCAGGCCCTGGTTACTAAATAACCTGAGTCTTAGTGTTTTCATTTTCATTCATTAACTTTTATGCTAGGTACCGTATTAGTCACATTAGACATTTTGCATGTGCAAAATATCCTAGGAGGTGAGGAGGTGGGAGGGCTCTTTAAAAATGGTATAGAGCTGCAAGGACCAGGGGGTTAATTCATGACCTAATTATCACATCACTTTTGACTCTCTTGTAGGCCCTCTTGTACAGCTTCCTTACTGCTACTGCTAAGTCATGTTAGTCATGTCTGACTCTGTGCGACCGCACAGATGGCAGCCCAACAGACTCCTCTGTCCCTGGTATTCTTAGTTTACAACAAACACAAATACTGACTTTTAAACTTCACTTTCAAATGGTTGTGCTGTGCGTATTGATTCTGAAGATCTTGGATCTTTCACTCTGGGTGTGGTTCTCTTCCTCCCTGCTCAATTCAGAAACAGAAATGAGTGTTACTTACAACCCTAGGCTAAGGTACATTAATTAACAAAGAAAGATGTATTTAAAATGAAGCCAACCAAAAGCCACAGTGCTTGAGCTGGGCCTCATCATAAATAGTTCACTCTGTACTATAATCATCTTACTAATGGAAAAAATGAGACACTGAGATGGTTGCTTAGAGAACGTAATTCAGAATAGCAGCAAGATGCCTAAAGCATGCGATGTTCAGAATGATTTAGGAAGCCATTGGAGAAACTGGGCCGTGCGATGTTTTTGTTGTGTGTTACTTACACTCGGGCTGTAGCGGTCTGTCAAGTTCAGCTGTGTAGGACATAGCCGTTCATTCACCACCAGTGGAAGGGTTGAGTCTCACAGGCGGAAGGTATGCGGAAAAGAAAGTTAGACTCACAGGCCAGCATAGTAGGTCACACCAGTTGGCTGAGATCTTGGTGTGTGTGTGTCTCAGAGCCACCAAGAAGCCAGTTTCAAGGCTTCCAATCAGTTGCTTCCTCCAGCAAACCCAGGGCATCAAGAGTCACAACTTATCTCAGTATGGAAGGCGGTAGTGTCGTGGTTCGGCAGGGGTTTCTGGAAACCACACCTTTCTTCACTTTTTCTTTTTCTTTCTTTCATCCATGGGGAAAGTCCCTTCATCTTTCTAAGCTTCCTTTTTTCAGCTCCCTCATCTGTAAGGTGAGAATAACAATAACACACGGTACCTATTTCAAAAGGTGATTGTGAGAATTAAAATAATCTGTGATGTGTTTAGCTGCATGTCTGATGCATATCTGCTACCACCATACTATTACCACCATCATCATGACCATCAGGAGTAGGAATAAGAACAACGAAACCTCCCTAAAAGAGAAGGGGAGGTTGGATTCCAACCAGAAGCCTCATCTCTCCTGCAGGGATGACTCCTGAACCCCCAGAGGGCTGGGCGAGATCCATCTCATCCTCTCGTGTGTGTGTGTGTGTGTGTGTGTGTGTGTGTGTCCGTGTCCCGTTGGGACGCAGCTGTGTAATTAAAGTACAGGAGTTTAAGCTAAATGCTCAGAGACGCACGTCCTCAAGATGTGCCAAGAGAAAACTATGCATTAGAACAAAAAGATGATACATCTGCCTGCATTTTCTAGTACTATTTTTATTTGGCTTTCATAAGTATTCTATGTTTGTAGTACAGGTTTTTTTTTTTAATTAATTTTTATTTTTTAGTTTGTTTTGCTTTACAATACTGTATTCGTTTTGTTACACATTGACATGAATTAGCCATGAGTGTACATGAATGTAGTACAGGTTTTTAGAGAAGGCAATGGCAACCCACTCTAGTACTCTTGCCTGGAGAATCCCAGGGACGAGGGAGCCAGGTGGGCTGCCGTTTATGGGGTCTCACACAGTCGGACACGACTGAAGCGACTTAGCAGCAGCAGCAGCAATATACAGCCTTGACGTACTCCTTTTCCTATTTGGAACCAGTCTGTTGTTCCATGTCCAATTCTACCTGTTGCTTCCTGACCTGCATACAGGTTTCTCAAGAGGCAGGTCAGGTGGTCTGGCATTCCCATCTCTTTCAGAATTTTCCACAGTTTCTTGTGATCCACACAGTCAAAGGCTTTGGCATAGTCAATAAAGCAGAAATAGATGTTTTCCTGGAACTCTCTTGCTTTTTCCATGATCCAGTGGATGTTGGCAATTTGATCTCTGTTTCCTCTGCTTTTTCTAAAACCAGCTTGAACATCTGGAAGTTCAGGGTTCACGTATTGCTGAAGCCTGGCTTGGAGAACTTTGAGCATTACTTTACCAGCATGTGAGATGAGGGCAATTGTGCAGTAGTTTGAGCATTCTTTGCCATTGCCTTTGTTTGGGATTGGAGTGAAAACTGACCTTTTCCAGTCCTGTGGCCACTGCTGAGTTTTCCAAATTTGCTGGCATATTGTTGGGGGAATAATAAATACACAATTTAGAAAAAATGATCCCTTTAGAGGAAAACTGTAGGGGAAAGTAGAGGGCCCTCAAAGGCATTCAGTGCAGTCCAGTTCAGTCGCTCAGTCGTGTCCGACTCTTTGCGACCCCATGAATCGCAGCATGCCAGGCCTCCTTGTCCATCACCAACTCCCGGACTTCACTCACACTCACGTCCATTGAGTCCATGATGCCATCCAGCCATCTCATCCTTGGTTGTCCCCTATTCCTCCTGCCCCCAATCCCTCCCAGCATCGGGGTCTTTTCCAAGAGTCAGCTCTTCGCATGAGATGGCCAAGGTACTGGAGCTTCAGCTTTAGCATCATTCCTTCCCAAGAAATCCCAGGGTTGATCTCCTTCAGAATGGACTGGTTTGATTTCCTTGCAGTCAAAGAGATTCTCAAGAGTCTTCTCTAACACCACAGTTCAAAAGCATCAATTCTTCAGCACTCAGCTTTCTTTATAGTCCAGCAGTTGCATCTGTACATGACTACTGGAAAAACCATAGCTTTGACTAGACGGACCTTTGTTGGCAAAGTAATATCTCTGCTTTTTAATATGCTGTCTAGGTTGGTCATAACTTTCTGTCCAAGGAACAAGTGTCTTTTAAATTCATGGCTGCAGTCACCATCTGCAGTGATTTTGAAGTCCAAGAAAATAAAGTCTTTGTTTCCATTGTTTCCCCATCTATTTACCATGAAGTGATGATGCCATGTGGAGAAGGCAATGGCACCCCACTCCAGTACTCTTGCCTGAAAAATCCACGAACAGAGGAGTCTGGTAGGCTGCAGTCCATGGGGTCGCAAAGAATCGGACACAACTAAGCGACTTCACTTTCACTTTTCTCTTTCATGCATTGGAGAAGGAAATGGCAACCCACTCCAGTGTTCTAGCCTGGAGAATCCCAGGGATGGCGGAGCCTGGTGGGCTGCCGTCTATGGGGTTGCACAGAGTTGGACACGACTGAAACGACTTAGCAGCAGATGATGCCATGATCTTGGTTTTCTGAATGTTGAGTTTTAAGCTGACTTTTCACTCTCCTCTTTCACTTTCATCAAGAAGCTCTTTAGTTCTTCTTCTGTTTCTGTCATAAAGGTGGTGTCATCTGCATATGTGAGGTTATTGATATTTCTCCCAATAATCTTGATTCCAGCTTGTGCTTTGTCCAACCTGGCATTCCCCATGATGTATTCTGCATGTAAATTAAATAAGCATGGTGACAATATACAGCCTTATATTAGAATTCCATATCCTTTCTTGGATTGTCACTCAGAAAGGTACAAGTCAGAATGCACTCCAGCCCCCAGAGTCAGGGGCCTGGAGAAATTCCACCTGGAAAAACAGATACTCCTTTCCCAGTTTGAAACCAGTCTGTTGTTCCATGTACAGGTCTAACTCTTCCTTCTTGACCTGTATACAGATTTCTCAGGAGGCAGGTCAGGTGGTCTGGTATTCCCATCTCTTTCAGAATTTTCCACAGTTTACTGTGATCCACACAGTCAAAGGCTTTGGTGTAGTCAATAAAGCAGAAGTAGATGTTTTTCTGGAACTGTCTTGCTTTTTCGACAGTCCCGCTTCATCTCACGTTCCTCTTCCTTTTCTAAATCCAGCGTGAATATCTGTTAAGTTCACGGTTCACATACTGTTGAAGCCTGGCTTGGAGAATTTTTAGCATTACTTTGCTAGCATGTGACATGAGTGCAATTGTACGGTAGTTTGAGCATTCTTTGGCATTGCCTTTCTTTGGGACTGGAATGAAAACTGACCTTTTCCAGTCCTGTGGCCACTGCTGAGTTTTCCAAATTTGCTGGCATATTGAATGCAGCACTTTCACAGCATCATCTTTCAAGATTTGAAATAGCTCAACTGGAATTCCATCACCTCCACTAGCTTTGTTTGTAGTGATGCTTTCTAAGGTGCACTTGGTTTCACATTCCAGGATGTCTGGCTCTAGGTGAGTGATCACACCATCGTGGTTATCTGGGTCATGAATATCTTTTCTGTATGATTTTTGTATGCATGTGCTACACCTCTCTATAGTATTTTACAGCTTTTAAAAGTGTTAAAAAAGATTTCCTGTCCACCTCCCGCCACCATTCCACTCTCACTCTGCCCCCTGCAGCACCAGTTTTCAGCACCTTTGGGCATTGCTCTGATACTCTGCTATCTGTTGTGAATAGAGTTTTAGACAGTCACCATGTGCTTCCTATTTTGGGAGACAAGGATTTTTGTATTTCAGAATTCTCTATGATTGCATAAAAGCTCATTTTTAAAAGAAATACAATTACCTTTCTGAAGTTATTGATTACAGTTTTTCTTCTTTTTTTTTTTGCTTACTACTTTCCTTCTCTCCCTTTTCCAAGTTTCTTTTTTAAAAAATTTCTTGGTTTTGACCTCTGTATATCATGTTAGAGGATTATCTCAAAGAATTGGTAGTCCATAGCTGCTATTTTATATACAGGATCAAAACATGATAAATTCAGTAGGAATTAATGATGTATGCCCAATGATGGGGCTCACAGTGGGGTAAACAGTTGCAGACCAGCCATTTCATTTGGGTAGGCTTTGAATGACAGGGTCTTTTTGTCTTTGCTTTTAGATTGATCTATTTTTCCAGGTGGAATTTCTCTAGGCTCTTGACTCTGGGGGCTGGGTGTCATTCTGACTTCTAGTTTTCTGAGTGACAATCCAGGAAAGGATATGGAATTCTAAAAATGACTCTAGTTCAAGACAGCGTCTTGTGTCTGATGTCTGAGTCCCAAATTTGTCTCCTTGAATTTGTCTTAAAGTATACACCTGGCACTCAGTTGGACTCATGAACCAACTTTTAAATAATCCCCTAGTTTTTAGCTCCTCCTCTCACCCTTCCCCAGCACATGATGACTCTAATTTATATGTGTCCAAGGTTATTCCTTCCCCTGCAGATTATTAGTTTTGTCCTTCTGCCTCCCTGCCATTTAATTTACTGCTCCTCCAATGACTTCTACCTTCACGTTTCTATTTTGAAGTTAAGAGTCTGTGAGTTTCACTGGGCTTCCCAGGTGGCTCAGTGGTAAGGAATCTGCCAACCAATGCAGAAGACACAGGTTTGATCCCTGATCCTGGAGAGAGGAATGGCAACCCACTCCAGTATTCTTGCCTGGAGAACCCTATGGACAGAGGAGCCTGGAGGGCCACAGTCCATGGGGTCACAAAGAGCTGGACATGACTAAGGAACTGAACAACAATAGCTAGTTTCACCGCAGGTAGATTTCCTGTTTCTGAGTCTTATCATTTGAGGTTGATTTTTTAAGAAAGGGAAGTGAACAGGCCTTTACTTTGCTGCTTTAACACTCAAGTAGTTGTGATTTTCATATTTGAGAGGCTGTTGCCTTGTTGTAACATGATTGATGAGGCAGGCACATCCTTGCTGGGATGAGTTGTGTTGCTAGGGAAAGAACACAGGGCTGAAGTAGGCCATCTGGAGGACTTTGGACGAATCACTTACTGTGTGCTTGTTGCTGTCATACTTTCAGAAGGTGACTTATCTGTATGAGAGAACCTCAGGGAACATATTTATTTTCTCAATTCTAGACAGGATGGATGTAGAGACTCACTCTTCATGGATGATGGCGAGTAAATTTTTCGGATCACAGGGTTACTCTATTCCCATGGATACCTGAAGAAGATACTATGCATTTGCTTTCCATGATAGATGGGCTGTGAGAGTAAGGAGGATGAGAAAGACTAATTATAGGGGAAGTGTGCTGGGGTATAGACTGAAAGCCTTAACAAAAACTTGTAGCAGTTTTAAAATCTGTATATACAGTGCTCTTTCATCTTTCCTTTCTTACTAACATTTCCTGGAATCGTCATTTTATGTTTATAGAAGGAGCTCAGGGAGCCTCCTTGAAACAATGTGGTACTTAAGTCAAATGTTGTTACCCAGAAAATTAACAGGGTAGAATGACTTAGGTTGTAAATAGTATATGTTACAGCAATGGCTGCAAATTAGAACTATGTGCGAGGTTGTTCTGGATGAAGTATGCCCGTAAAAGGAAAACTGAAGGTAGCCTTAGGTAGCCTTAAAGAGGAAATATTTCTCTTTGAGTTTTGTCACAGATTATGCCATCCAGTGGCGCTAGGCCCTGAAGCTAGGCATGCCCACTGTCACTGGCTCTTCACCTTCCAAGCAGGAGTGAGAAAGAGCCAGGTAATTTGCATCATGGTACATGCAAAATCAAAGGCCATCCATCATTTCTGATACCTTGAATGCAATGATTATCATTTCAAAGACATGCTATGACATTGAAGATAATAACTTTTCTGTTGCCCATTATCTCTAACCAGCTTGGAGTAATTATTAGCATGTGTTCTTTCAAAAGCCTAACACTCTAAATTTTGGAGAGAGAAACCCTATTTGAGCCACCAAATATATGTAAGAGGTTAGATTCAGTGGTTTAATACTAAGTGAGAAATTACATAGATAAGGCAGGAAGTCCATACGCCTGATAAGCTTTGTTATTTATAATCCTTCAGAGGGCAATACGGCTATCTGTATACCTGCGATTGGCTTTATATGAGAAAGCTGTACTCCTTGACTGAGCACATAGCTTTGAGAGAGGATTCCATGAATACTGATAGGAAAGGGTACATTTCCAGTTAGTTAGCAGAAAAAACTCTAGGAATTAGGGATTATATAAACATACAAGCATATATCAGGCACTGTGCTAAACGTGAGTGATAATGAACGAAATACTTCATTCATTTATTTGCAGTCACCTGACTACTCAAACGTGTGATCCATGTACCAGCAGCAGAAGTATCACCTGGAAGCTTATTAGAAATAAAACATTCTCACTCCTTTTATTAGTTTCCTAAGGCCAGCTTAAATTACCACGAACTGGGTGGCTTAAAGCAACAAAAATTTATTGTCTCCACAGTTCCTGAAAGTCTGATATTAAGGTGTTGGCCAAGTCATTCTCCTTCTGAAACCAGCAGTGGGATCTTTCTCTGTTTCTTCTGGTGGTTTGCTGGCAACCTTTGTTAGTCTCTGGCATATAGCTGCCTTCAGCAGCACATGACCTTCATCTTCAGTGGGTCTCTGTGTCCTCACATAGCCATCTTCTTAAAGGGACGCCAGTTATACTGGATTAGAGCTATATTCTACTCCAGTTGTGGCCTTCCCAGGTGGCTCACACAGTAAAGAATTCTGCCTGCAGTGCGAGAGACCCGGGTTGATCCTTGGGTTGGGAAGATTCCCTGGAGAAGGAAATGGCGACCGACTCCAGTATTTTTTCCTGGAGAATTCCATTGTCAGAGGAGCCTTGAGGGCTACAGTTCATGGAGTCGCAGAGTTGGACATGACTGAGCAACTAACACTTCACTACTCTACTCTAGTTGGTCTTCATTACATCTGCACTGACCCTATTTCCAAATAAGGTCACGCTGTGAGGTGTTGGGGGTTAGGACATAAACATATCTTTTTAAGGGGGAATACCATCTCATCCAAACATAGTGAATGAAATTTTGTATTTTTATTGAGGGCCCCAGTAATTCACGGGCACACTTAAATTCCAGGAGAATATCCCATGAGTTATTCATATGTACCATAGACAGTTTTTTAGTGTCTCCACCAGAATTCTCTGAGGGCTTTGCCTGCAGGATGTAGAGGTGTGTAGGGCAGAGATGTTTCCCATGCAACTTAAGAGTACTGGAGAGAAAGCTTTGCCTTTGCTCCTCAATGCTAGGTTCAATAGGGTGGAAAGGGGAAGAGAAAGAACATGTACTCTCCCAGTCTTTGATCATCATGCAGATTGATTATTGAGCCAGGAAGTTGAAGTGAGATTGTAATAAAGAAATGTAAAACAGAAAACAGGTGAAACATGACTCACAGGTCCCATAGCATCATGCCTCTGGTCTATCTGGAGTAATGAGCCACTGTGCTCCCATCTCTCCTAAAAGAGAGTACATAAATTCTTCCTCCTGCTGTTAAAGTGGGAGTTACATGTATGGAAGAAGTTCCTGGCTTTGGGAAGGTTGAGTCATGATGATTGGAGACCATGTGAAAGTGTGGAACTGAGTTTTTCCAGGTTATTCTGGTGTTACTGTCTATTCCAGAGAGTTCTTATTTCCCCCACTTCCTGACCACCATAGCTTAGTGTTCACACTATCAGTTTCAAAGTCGAACTTTTGAATATTTAGTTTTGTTTTTATGTTTTACCAAAAGTCATTATCTTCATACTCTTCTGATTTTGTTTTTTTTTTTTTTTTTTTCCTGCTGTATAGCCCTCTATCTAGATGCTTCTCAGTGGTTTAGAATTTTCATGTTCATCACACACATGCACTCTTTCAGGGACCTTGAGCACTAAGAAATGCTAGGCAGATGTTTCTCATCTGTACCTTGGGTGTAACAGTAGCTTTGTCCTGTTTGAAGACTGGACAATGATTACAATGATGTCTCTTGGTCATTTTCTCTCCAGAGTCTCTGATCAAGAGAAAATGCATGTGGTTTTATCTTTAGAATTTGTTTTCTATAGGTCACGAAAACTCCCAAACCAACTGAAGTATGTCTTGCCGCACCCACCCCTGATCCCATGTGCCTCCTCTCCCAGCCCAGTCTCAGCCTTCACCTGCTGTGGCCTTCTCTCCATTTGCTTTCTGAACAGAATTCACTGGTCTGAAAAGCAGTAAAAGGGTTTTTCTGTCTCATCAGTGAGGGAACAGGATGCCAAATATGTTCTTAGACGCAGGACAGGATGACAATTTGCCTTTTCACATTTCTTGGTGAAGAGCCTAAATCCTTAAAGTAAACTTCATCTGAGCAATTTTATATGTCCCCAGAAATGAGGCCATGGAAGAGGTTCAGACCTAACAGTCTGACAGAACAGTGAAGCTTAGTTTTCGTTGAAACATTTGGTGGGACAGATAATCAGGCTGCATGTGGAAAGCTTATTTTAATGCCATTTATCAGGCCAGTTGACAGAGGCTACTACCCAGCAGCATACCTGGCCATGCTGGCCGTCAGCAGCGAGGGCTTGTTTATACCAAGTCAGGTGACATTTCATAATATGGCACCATGGAGCCAGCCAACCAGCTCCTGTGGGTGTGATGCCAGAGAGTGGCAGGGATGGAGAAGAAGGGACAAGGAGCCTGAGTCAGCATTTATTTTTCCTAGGCACCTGCCAATAAACAAATGCATGCTCATTCTCCCTGAGGAGAGAGCAAGACGGCTGCCAACTGTGGCCTTGCTCTTCCCCTCCAGCTGGCCCTGGCTCTTGGTACTGGATGGGAAAGTAATTGCTTACCTGTCCCATCTCCAGTCCTTGTCACACTAGCAATGTGTAGCAGAGAACAAGGATGGCCACAGCTATGGAGTGGGATTGAGTCAGTTACTTATTTCCATGATTCTGGGCAGGGAGGAGGTGGCATATAAGGCCTGCATCATGGGCTACCATGCCCCATGGCCCTCTTTTGTCTTGTATTGTGAGTGAGTGTTGCGTGCTCAGTCATGTCCAAATCTTTGCAACCCCGTGGACTGTAGCCCACCAGGCTCCTCTGTTCATGGGATTATCCAGGCAAGAATGCAAAAGAGGGTTGCCATTTCCTTCTCCAAGGGATCTTCGCAATCTAGGGGTTGAACTCTTATTTCCTGCATTGCAGGTAGATTCTTCACCATCTGAGCCACCTAGGAAGCCCATCATCTTGTGTTGTCGTTCAGTTGCTTAGTTGTATCTGACTCTTTATGACCCCATGGACTGCAGCACTCCAGGCTTCCCTGTCCTTCACTCTCTCCCACATTTGCCCAGATTCATGTCCATTGAGTTGGTGATGCCATCGAACCATCTCATCCTCTGTTGCCCCCTTCTCCTCCTGCCCTCAATCTCTCCCAGCATGAGTCTTTTCCAATGCGTCTGCTCTTTACATCAGGTAACCAAAATATTGGTGCTTCAGCTTCAACATCACTTCTTCCAGTGAATATTCTAGAATTTCCATTGGGAAATACTCTTTTCCAAATTAGATTTCCATTTCTTGTAAAAAAAAGGATTTCCAATGTAGGAGGTATGTGAATGGGTGAGAATTAAATGAGAGTAAAAATTAAGGCTAGAGGTTCCTCAATCCAGCCAAAGTTCAGATTCCATACTATTTATATTTGTGGTTTGGAGGAATCTGGAGGCAATGATCAGCTCAATCATCTGAGCTTAAAGCCCTTAGGATAGGTACATCAATTTCTGCATCTCCAGATGCAGAAATTGGGTCTGCCCGCTTTTCAACCTAGTCCACAAGAATGTCTTCAGGGTAAAGGCAGCAGTCATTATGAAAGCACCTTGGTCCCTCTGGAAGCTGATGACTTAGAAATTCGAAGGATCACCGTTAATGAGACAAGCTGACTCGTCATCAGTAACGCATGCGCTACATGCCAGCGTCCTAATATCTGTAGTTTTGCCAAGTAGTGGAATCTGGTGAGGTTGATATGAAGCATAAGCAAAAGATATGGCCAGTCTGAAGACACAAAAATAGAAATAATGTTGTTCAGAATTTTGCTTTGGAGAGTCAGCTTGTCTCCTTTCTGTGTATTCTCCATTGTGTTGTTTGATCTCCCTGAGAGAGGCAGCCACATACTCATCTGTGCTCTGCAGCTGAAAATGTCCTCCCCATGGATGTGGAGATCTGATATATCTCATTATCTTGAAAGTAACTATTACCCATGTATATGGATCCTTCATTTATTTGTCCGTTTTTGATGGAGGAAGGGAAAGGCAGCAAATTTCACAAGTACTTAATTTATGGGAAATGACCAAATTTTGATGTTCATGAGTGATAACACATGAGGCTCTATTTCACTAGACACGGGGCCTGTCCTCTGGCCTCTGTGATAAAACCGAGTTTTTATCGGAAGATGAAGATGAGAGATCTTGTGACTGAAACTGCAAGTTCAAATGTGAGGACTAAGCCGAAGAACAGAATACCCACCTTCCTCTGCCTTAGGTTTCAGCATGTTTGGTGTTTAGCTAAGGTGTAAGTGTGGAAATGAATCCTCTTTTTCAGACAGGGAGGGAGGGCTCCCTGGAAGAAGGCTTCTGTGATTCTCTTTATTTTGTAGCTGAGCCGAGCTCACGCAGCCAAGCATGCTTCCAACATTCATGGCCTATCCAGACCATTTATTTTTATTTTTATTTCTGGCCACATCTGCCAAGCCCAGGCAGAAAGCTGAAGATATATATGGATTTTATGTAGATGTGAAAATCCCACTGGACCTGGCAGGAATTCTTTCTCGGTCAGTCTGGCAAGACTTTTCTAGCCGAGCAGCCAGGGTGTGGTTTTTCCACTGGAGAAGATCTGTCTTCCCAGTCCTGTCTTCATTCTTATTCAGAGGCAGGTTTTTCTTAAAATCCACATATGTAAGAAATAATGATCATTTGGTTGCACGGGCTCAAGGTGCGGGCTTAGACGGGGTGGGATATGGGCCTGCCTTCCCCTCTCTGGAAGCATGGCGAGAGTTCCTTAGGTGAGGTGATAGCGCGCATGTGTGACAGGCCCTAATCCTAGCATGCGGCGGGGGTCTGGAAAGGCTTTGCCTTAAACTAGGCATGTCTAATAGGGTTAATGCAACCTGTGAGTTTGCCCCTGCACGAGGTCAGCTTGTAGGTCAGTGGAATGCTGCACAAATTGCATTCTCCTCCAGACTGTAATTACACCTCGGAGAAGGCCAGGGGCTGCCAAGTTCAGCTGACTTCAGATAGGACCAAGATAAACTAAGAGCTTGCTAATGCTTCTCAAAAAGTGATTTTTAAGGCTTTGGTATAAAGCATCTCTTGTTTTTTTTTTAAAAAAAAATGATGGTCTTGAAGTTTATGAAGGAGCTTTGTGTAGGGGATGGTGAGACCAGCCATTGTCTGCCTTCCCTGAGAGCAGAAAAAGGTTGTTTGAAATGGAAGCATGAAGAATTCAAGTCAGACACAAAGTGAAATGCTTTGGTGCCAAAAGTTACTTAATCCTAGAAAATGATTTTGAGGATTTATAACAAATTAAGTAATATGCCCCTGAGGACAAAGAAGAATAAAGAACAAGTATTGGGAACAGTCATAGAATAGGAATAGGATGAAAATTTTAGATTGTGTTGACAGTTAGCTGAGGAAGGATTGTATTTTATTTGTTTGATGGAAACTGGCTATAAATATGTATGTGTTACAAGCCTTTAACAATAATTTCTTAAAGTATGAACTTTCCTCTAAAGTAAGTGTTAGTCACTCAGTTGTGTCCGACTCTTTGCAACCCCATGGGCTGTAGCCCGCCAGATTCTTCTATCCATGGAATTCTGCAGGCAAGAATACTGGAGTGGTTGCCATTTCTTTCTCCAGGGGCTCTTCCTGATCCAGGGATTGAACCCACGTCTCCTTCATTACAGGCGGATGCTTTACCATCTGAGCTACCAGAGAAGTAAAAGTATTAGTTTCTCAGTTGTGTCTGACTCATGTGACCCCATGGCTGGAGCCCACCAGGCTCCTCTGCCTTGGAATGCTTAAGGCAAGAATAGTGGAGTGGGTTGCCATTCCCTTTTCCAGGGGGTCTTCCCAACCCAGAGATCGAACCTAGGTTTCCTGCATTACAAGCCGATTCTTTACTGTTTGAATCACCAGGGAAGCCTGGAAAAGTAAGGTCCATCCCTTAAATATCTGGGCCATTCCAAAGAAAGAGGATAAATCATTTGCTGTTTTCTTCAATGCCAATAGCTGAGTGATTCCAAATTCCACTTAAAGCAGAATATTCATTAGGTGAGCAAACTTTAATAAGTACTCATACTCTCTTATAAATGTTTTCTGAAATGTCTTTCTCAAACAGCCTGAAGTGGGCATTTTATTCCAGGGACCCACTTGGAAGGAAGTCACAATAAGAGCTTCAAGGCATAGTTCTGCCTAGTGGCTCCATATCCACATAGAAAACTATTAATCTGACATTCATGTTATGAAACTATGGACTAGTAAAGTCAGGAATCCTACCGGTATCCAAGAGTCAAATGTGGAAGACTGACCTAAAGGTCTTGAGCTTGAAAGCCCCTCTGTGGATGGTGCTCATGCCTAAGGCAGAGCTTTCTCCTAGTGGCCACATAGAATGGGAGGAATCCTTTCTGTATAGGTAGATGAAGTTTAAGTTACAGGGTCATTTGGGGGCCCTGGTCTGCAGAACTTTTCATTTCTCAACTCTCCCTCATGGAGAGCTTTTCCACACATGAGACCTGGACTTTTGTTTCAGGAAAAAGGTAGCAAATGTCACACTTCCAGAAATGCTTTTCAGTTTACCCGGAGGAAGACTATGCGCCAAACAGCCGTTTCACTTAAAACCCCCACTTTCAAAGAGCTCTGGCATTTTTTTAGGGATCATATACATAAGAACACTTAGAAGTTCTTCATGTTAACTGATTCTTGTAAATAGCTCCCTTATGTCAGAGTTATTTATGTGAGTTTCTCTTTTAAACTCATCTTTGAACTCCCATTGGACAAGTATGTGTGTATATATGTATATGTGTGTGTTAATGCATAATGTATACCTGTTATTTTTAATTTTATACCCCTGCAGTGTACCAACATAGGAGTTTGCATTTTGTGAGTGCTGCTGAATTGGACTGTGTCTCAGGGTAGGTGTGTGAAGGCAGGCCTAGGAATAGAAGGCTGGTCTCCTGATTTTTCTCTCAACAGGTAGTCATTGGTGATGATGCCTGTCACTTTCTATAGCTAGCCAAGGGACTATGACAGCTTGGAAGGATAAAGCTAAAAGCCAGAGGGAAAGACCATTGTATTTATGGCTCAGGTTCTTAGTTTTCTTTGCATTTCTACTTAGATTGTTGAACTGCTGGGAACCTTTGACTTGGGCCAGACAAGTTTCAAGTTTTAACAGGATAATAGCAGCCAGGATGCTTAAAGACGAATGCTTAATAATGGGTTAAATTTTTGAGTTAATAAATGATTTGACGTGTTACGGATTTTTTGTATTTAAAGTCCTGTGGTAATTTTTAAAATGTATTAAATAGTAAAGTATATAAGACTGAATAAAAGACTATTGAATATCTGACAGCCTCAGGCAATTTAGGATTGTAAAAGTTTTCCAGATAACCATTTTTATCGCCAGTTCATACTACTCAGTAAGGCAGATACGGAAGGTGTAGGTGACTGTGGTTTCTTTCAAGCCCAAGATATATTAGAGAAGCTAGTGAACGGGGAAGAATACACAAGATTAGCTTATCTTCCTGTCAGATTTTCTTTCTCTTCAAAGAGGAATTGTGAAGTTGACTTTAACCTCCGTAGAAGCTAGCTTATCAAGATAACATATAATAAAAGAAAAACGAGGTATTTTCAGTTAGTGAAAGGTTCTACATACAATGGATCTGGTTATTTGAAACTTGACCATGATTATACAAAATATTTTAAAAGCAATGTAATAATCATTGGTTTATAACTAGTTGAACATCTTTAAAAAAAAATCTCTGTTCTCTTTCTTTCCTTTGTTCTTTCCATCAGTTTTCTCAATCTTGTCTTTTATTCCATGTTTTCTTCTTACTACTCTGCTGTGAAGGTAAATGCGTCAGGTAAGAGGTAAAAATCTGAGTAAGGAGTTAATGAGATTTGACCACAAATCAGAGATAGATCAGAAAGGAAAGTTGGGTAGCAGAACAAAGTGTCCTTCTGTTTCTTTGCCCCTTGCTTTAATGCCCTAGCAGTGAGGTGACCGCACTGACTTTATAGGGCTTTTGAGCAAGAAGTATTGTTACTTTTCTGGAAATCAACGGGGGGCCACTAAAGGAATAAAAGTTTACAATATCATGGTGCTCACTGCCCCCAATTCACAACTGTCCATTTGGATTGGCTCGTGGGCAGAGGCACATAAAACCTTAGTAGGGGTGCAGTAAAAGGTAAGTCCCTTCCCTCTTCTTCCCTTAGACAATGCCTCTTACCACCACCATCTCTGTGTAAGTCTTACTTCCTGCTATTCAGCCATATTGTTATTTAAATTTCTTTGCATTGAAGCAGTCCAATAGATAGTCATTGGAAAACATAGCAAAATGGACACAGAGACAATTCACAAGAACATATGACCAATAACAAACTGTTTAGCCTTACTATTAAATCATTCAAAATGCAAAATAGTGGAAAAAAAAATTCTACCTATCCTATGGGCCAACATTTTTAAAACCAGTGTGGGTAAGGGAACAGGCAGCAGTGTCACTCTCAAATACTTGGCAGCGGTGTAAATTGATAGTTCTTGTTGGAAACAATGTGAGAATATTTATCAAAATGTAAAATGGACATGGTTGAACAATTTCTGTAAGTCTGTCCTGTAGAAACATGACCTCAAGTGACCTCAGGAATGATCTGAATAGATACTGAAGTCTTAGACCAGACTTTTTAGCAGACTGAACTCTCAGTGAGTCTGTTTATTAAATCGAATGTGTCGTTTTCCTCCATGTGTGCTTTTTTTTTAGTCTTTTTGCATATTGGACTTAAAGATATTTTAAAATATTTATCTGTTCTACTCTCTGTGGGGTTTTTAAATCTCCTTTTTACTTGTGATTTTTTTTTTCTGTAATTTGTTTGGTAGTGTCCTCTGCTTCCTAAATTGAGAGCATTACAAACCACAGGCACCCTTGATTTATTGTGCTTTGCAGATACTGCATTATTTACAAATTGCAGGATTGTAGCAACCCTGCATTTAGCAAGTCTATCAGTGCCATTCTTTCCCATGGCATTGCTCATTTCATGTCTCTGTCAAATTTTGGTAATTCTCACAATGTTTCGAACTTTATTATTATTATTTCTTATGGTGATCCAAGATCGATGATCTTTGGCATAACTCTTGTTGTTGTTTTGGGGCACCATGAGCCATACCATTGAAGATGGACAGCTGAATCAGTGTTATGTGTGCTCTGACTGCTCCACCAGCCAGCCACTCCCACCATCTCTCCTCGCCTCCTTAGGCCTCTCTATTCCTTAAGACACAGTATTGAAGGTGGGTCTGCTAAGAACCCCACCATGTCCTCTAAGTGTTCAAGTGAAAGTGTCCTCCTTTTAAATCAGGAGCTGGAAATGATTAAGTGTAGTGACGAAGGCATGCTGAAAGCTTAGATATGCCCAAAGCTAAGACCTTTTGCGCCAGTTAGCCAAGTCATGAACGCAAAGGAAAAATTCTTGAAGGAAATTAAAAGTGCTACTCCAGTGAACACACAGATGATAAGAAAGTGAAACAGTGAAAGTTTTAGTGGTCTAGATAGATCAGATCAGCTGCAACATTCCCTTAAGCCAAAGCCTAATCCAGAGCAGGGACCTAACTCTCATTAATTCTGTGAAGGCTGAGAGAGGAGAGGAAGCTGCAGAAGAAAAGTTTGAAGCTAGCAGGGGTTGGTTCATGAGGTTTAAGGAGAGGAAGCCATCTCCATGACATAAAAGTACAAGGTGAAGCAGCAAGTTATCTAGAAAACCTAGCTAAAATAATTTATAAAGATGGCTATTCTAAAGGACAGATTTCTATTGTAGCTGAAACAGCCTTCTGTTGGAAGAAGATGCCATCTAGGACTTTCATAGCTTGAGAAGGAGAAGTCATAGCCTGATTCAAAGCTTCAAAGGACAGCCTGACTCTTTTGTTAGGGGCTGATGCATCTGGTGACTTGAAGTTGAAGCCAGTGCTCATTCACCATTCCAAAAATCCTAGGGCCCTTAAGAATTGTGCTAATTCTATTCTTCCTGTGCTCTATAAATGGAACAACAAAGCCTGGATCACAGCACATCTGTTTACAACATGGTTAACTGAATATTTTAAGCCCATTGTTTGGACTTACTACTCAAGAAGAAGATTCCCTTCAAAATATTACTGCTCATGAACAATGTACCTGGTCACCTAAGAGCTCTGATGGAGATACACAGTGAGATTCACTTTGTTTTCATGCCTGCTAACACAATATCCATTTTGCAATCCATACATCAAGGAGTCATTTCTCATTTCAAGTTTTATTCTTTAAGGAATACATTTTATGAGGCTATCGCTGCCATAGATCTTGATTCCTCTGATGGATCATGTCATAGTCAACTGAAAACCTTCTGCAAAGAATTCATCATTCTAGATGCCATTAAGAACACTGGTGACTCATGGTAAAAGACTAAGATATCAACACGAGCAGGAGTTTGTAAGAAGTTGATTTCAACCCTCATGGATGACTTTGAAGGATTCAATTTGGACTTCAGTGGAGGAAATTATTGAAGATGTGGTAAAAATTGCAGGAGAACTAGAATTAAAGATGGAGCCTAAAGATCTGATTGAATTGGTGCAACCTTATGATAAAATTTAACAGATGAGGAGTTGCTGCTTCTACATGAGCAAAGAAAATGGTTTCTTGATATGGAATTACTCCTGGTGAAAATGCTGTGAAAATTGTTGAAATGGCAACAGAGGATTTAGAATATGACAGAAAACTTAGTTGATAAAATAGCAGCATAGTTTTAGAGGATTGACTCAGTTTTGACAGAAGTTCTACTCTGGGTAAAATGCTATCAAATAGCGTTGTATGCTACAGAGAAATTGTTTGTGAAAGGAAGAGTCGATTGACATGGCAGACTTTATTGTTGGCTTATTTTAGAAGTTGCCACAGCCACCCAACCTTCAGCAACCACCCCCATCATCAGTCAGAAGCCATCGATGTTGAGGCAAGACCCTCCACCAACAAAAATATTATCACTTGCTAAAGGGCTCAGATGATAGCATTTTTAGTAATTATATTTAATTAAGATGTGTATGTGTGTATATATATATATATTGCTTTTCTAGGGCTTCCCTGATAGCTCAGTTGATGAAGAATCTGCCTGCAATGCAGGAGACCCCAGTTTGATTTCTGGGTCAGGAAGATTCTCTGGAGAAGGGATAGGCTACCCACTCCAGTATTGTTGGGCTTCCCTTGTGGCTTAGCTGGTAAAGAATCTGCCTGCAATGCAAGAGACCTGGGTTCAGACCCTGGGTTGGGAAGAACCCCTGGAGAAGGGAAAGGCTACCCACTCCAGTATTCTGGCCTGGGGAATTCCATGGACTGGATAGTCCATGGGGTTGCCAAGAGTCGGACGTGACTGAGCAACTTTCACTGCATACTGCTTTTCTAGACATGATACACTTGTACATTTAATAGACTACAGGGTAAATATAATTTTTGTATGCACTGAGAAGCAAAAAATTTGCATGACTCACTTTATTGCAGTTCACTTTACTGCCATGGTATGGAACCAGACCTGTAGAATTTCTGAGGTGTGCCTGTACAGTGTTTAAAACAGGATGGTACTGATATAAAGACAGACAGAGACCAATAGAACAGAATAGAGAGCTCAGAAATGAACACACCCATACATGGTCAAATGATCTTCAGCAAGAGTGCCAAGACTAATGGGGAAAGGATAATCTCTTCAACAAATGGTTCAGGGAAAACTGGATATCCAAATGCAAAGAATGAAATTACACCAGGATCTTTCAGCATAAACAAAAATCAGCTCAAAATGGATTTAAGACTTAAAAGCAAGATATGAAACTATAAAATTCCTACAAGAAAATGTGAGGAAAGCTTCATAACATTGGTCTTAGAAGTCATTTCCTGTATATGACACCAAAGAACAGACACAAAAGAAAAATAAACAAGTGGGATGATATCAAATTAAGAAGCTTTTACACAGCAAAAGAAAAGAGTGAAAAGGCATTATGTGGAATGGGATATAATATTTGCAAAACATATATCTGATAAGGGGTGTAATATCCCAAAATAGGTGAGGCACTCCTACAACTCAGTTGAATAAAAACCTGATTTTAAAATGGGCAAAATCTTGTGTAGACGTTTTTCCAAAGAAAGCATACAAATGGCCAACAGGTATGTGAAAAGATATTCAACATCACTAACATCAGGGAAATGCAAATCAAAACCACAATGAGGTATCACCTCACGTCTAGTAGGATGGCTATTGTAAAAAACAAAAACATAGTAAGTATTGGTAAAGACGTCCAAAAATTAGAAAAACAGAAGTACCACATTATCCAGCAGTCCCGTTTCTGGATATTTATCCAAAAGAATTAAAAACAAGATCTCAAAGTGATATTGCACTCCTCTTTTCATTGCAGCATTATTCAAAATAGCCAAGAAATAGAAATAAGTTGCATGTTCATTGACCTAGGTATTTATATATATGCACGCACATACACATATGCAATAGGATATAGATATATACACCTCCACATATGTGTGTGTTGTTTTTGTTTAGTAACTCAGTTATGTTCGGCTCTTCTGTGACCCACGGACTGTAGCCTGCCAGGCTCCTCTGTCCATGGGATTTCCCAGCAAGAATAGTGGAGTGGGCTGCCGCCTCCTTCTCCCATATAGGCACATATATACACACACAAACACCATGGAGTATTATCCAGCTTTAAGAAAATTCTGTCACACACTACAACGTATATGAACCTTGAGGACATTATTCTAAGTGAAATCAGTCAGTCACATAAAGACTAATACTGCGTGATTCTGCTTACATGAGATATCTAGAAGTAGTCCAACTTGTAGAAGCAGAAAGCTACGTAGGGGCTGGGGAGAAGGGAATGGAGTAAAGCTATTCAAGGGATCTAGAGTATCCATCCTGTAGGATGAAAAACTTCTAGCCATCTGCTGTACAGCCGCGTGCATATAGTTAACAGTGCTTCAGTTCAGTTCAGTCGCTCAGTCGTGTCTGACTCTTTGCAACCCCATGAATCGCAGCACACCAGGCCTCCCTGTCCATCACCAATTCCCGGAGTTCACTCAGACTCACGTCCATCGAGTCAGTGATGCCATCCAGCCATCTCATCCTCTGTCGTCCCCTTCTCCTCCTGCCCCAATCCCTCCCAGCATCAGAGTCTTTTCCAATGAGTCAACTCTTCGCATGAGGTGGCCAAAGTACTGGAGTTTCAGCTTTAGCATCATTCCTTCCAAAGAAATCCCAGGGCTGATCTCCTTCAGAATGGACTGGTTGGATCTCCTTGCAGT